>PVKN010000034.1:99727-142630 GCA_004027915.1 Capromys pilorides | reverse complement strand
TTTTTAAATTTTATTTATTTATTTGTTTGCTTGTTGTGTTTGTTTGTTTCTTTATTTTATTTATTTTGTGGCTGGCTCAGCCTGCCCTGGTGGTGGGGGCTGGCGCAGCATGTGGTGCCGGGAATCGAACCGCAGTCCCTGCAGTTGCCTGAGCTTTCCTAAGCAGGCGCTTTAGACCACTGAACCATCTCGCCGGCCCTGCTGTGTAGTTTTGGCTATTCTTGAACTCACCATGTAGCCCAGGCTGGCCTCGAACTTGTAGTGATTCTCCTGTCTCAGCCTCCTGGTTGCTGGGATGATAGGTGTGAGCTGCCACACCCGGTTTATCTTTTTTGTCTCTTAGACAAAGCGTGCTGCACTGGTTCTGGGCCGGGCATCATTGCTCTCGCCAAGGCTGGGTCAGACAAGTCCATGAGAATAAAGTGAGCAGGAGCCTGGGGGAGGCTGGGCTTGGGGCCTGAGGGGACCGCAGCAGGGTCTGGGCCTCGGGTTCCTTCCGGGGACGGTGGGGTCCTGCCTGCCTGTGGGGCTGCTGTGCAGTTGCCGAGCCGTGAGTGCACTCTCCTTCCCACGGGCCCATTCTACAGATAAGAAAACTGAGGTTTTGAGAGGGAAGTGGTTTTTCTGAGGACTCCCAGCTGCTAAAATCAGGTTGGGTCTGAGCCAGGTGGCCTAGGGTAGCCCAGAGCCTGTGTTCCTAAGCAGCTGCTGTGCTGTTGTTATCAGCAGCACTGCTGTGACTGTGTTTTGAGACAGGCTGCTTAGACCTGGGTGTGTTGCTCGGGCTGGCCTCATCCACCACCCGCTTCCCTCCGTGCTGCCCTGGGATTCCGTCTTTGGTCTCATGGGCACTGGGTGTCCCAAGACATGACGAACTTTGCAGTGTGGATCCCCGAGTGTGTGTGTCCACACCCGCTACTAGGACCCCTGGGTTCCCCACTGTGCTCCCCAGAGCAGATTCTAGCCCCTTTGCTCGCCAGGTACCTGGGCACCCCCGTCATGGGGACCCAGAAGCTTCCAGTTCTGTTGTCATTGAATTCTGGGGACAGGTCTGTATGGCAGGTACTGTTCTGCTTGACTTACGGACAGGAAACTGAGGCTCAGGGAGGGCACCCCTTGGTCTCACAGAGGGGAAACGGGCAACAGGGGGCCACAGAGGTGTTTTAGAGGGAGCCGTTGTCTGGTCCCGGCCTGGCCCGATTCGATGCTTTTCGGAGCCGACGTTGGTTTGCTCTGTGGTTGGAAAGGCTGCGTGGACCCCGCGCCCGTGCAAGCTCTGTGCCGCTCAGTCCGGCTCTCGTTCTTGGCTCTCGGCTCTCACAAGGACCTGCCTGGGGTCTGGGCTGCAGGGTGAGGGGCAGGGCTGCAGGGCAGAGAGCGGTGCCCACGCAGCCTGGAGCCACTCGCAGGCGGTGGCAGCTGAGTGCCAGGGGCCCAGCACCGCCACGGACTCCCTTGTCCCAGGGACAGAGAGGACAGAGTGTCGTGTTAGGAAGGTGAACCCCGAGGGTCCCGGGTGTCGCGGGGGTGCTGCAGGGCAGCAAAAAGACCTGGCCAGCGCTGTCTCCTGCCAGGGTGTGTGGCCCAGGGCTGTGCCTGGCACTGTCACCAGGGCACATGGTCCCATTTGCCTGGCCTGGGTGGGCAGGGCTTGGGCGGGGGAGCAGGGGCGATGCTGGGGTCACCTCGTGAGGTAAAGGCCACTCTTGTATTTTCTCTTGCAGTTACCGAGAAGGAGGTGCAGCAGTGGTGAGTAGCCGCCTTCTCCACTCGGGGTCTGGGGGGCCTCTGTGCTGGCTGCGGGGTGGGCTGGCTGGGTGCCTGTGACGGGGGACGGGGACCCTCAGCCCGGTGGCTCAGCTTCCGCTTCAGTGGAACTGCTTGGGGGCTGGGGACACTTCCTTTTGTGACCTTGAAGAATCTCTTTCCCTCTCTGCCTCAGTTGCCTCTTTTGTAAAATGATCGCTTAGACCGGATCAAAGCTGGCAGGTGGGTTCTCTCTGGGTGCTAGCTCTGGTCATCGGCAGTGGCTGCCTGGCTGCTGTGTTAAGAAGGATTCGTGTGGATGAGCTCTGTGATGGATTAATGATGCCTACTTCTGGCAGTGGGCAGATGGGGTAGCTTGTGCGTAGCTGTGCCTTGGGCCATAGGGGACACGTGGCCCCCTCTTCCAGGAAGCCTTCCTAGATTTCTACCCAGATGGTTTCTCCTTCTCCCCACCCTAGCCGATGGGTGAAGTCTTCACCCTCACGTCAGTTATGTGGCGCCTAGACCCTGCTCAGCCCCGCCCTGCTGGCCTCCTCTCTCTTTCCCACCCCTTTCACATGGAGCTCCATTTCTAGCGCTTTTTATTTCTTAATTTGAAACAGGGTCTCACTAAGTCGTTAAGTTGCCTGTGTTGGGCTGGAACTTGTGACCCTCCTGCCTCAGCCTCCCAGAGTTGGGATTATAGGGGTGCACAGGACAGCCTGTCCCCTGTGTCCTGTTACCTTTGCCCTCCACCCACCCTTAACTGTCCCTCTCCCTTGAACTGAACTCTTCAGCCCCTCCTCTGTGTCATCTGCTTTCCCCCTCCTGGGACCTCCCACCTGAGGGGGGGGTGCTCTTGATCCCCTTGCACCTGAGCTTTCCCCTGACGGCCTGGGGTGCTCTGGTCTCTCTCTGCCTCTCCCCGGCTGCCCTTGATACTTCTGACACACAATCCGGTTGATTCCCAGCAGCCGTCCTGGGTGGGCGTGGCCTCTCCTGCCATGTGTTGGGTGAGGAGACTGTGGCTCAGAGGTGGCCCGCAGTCTGTGCCTGGGAAGTGATGGGAGGTGGGGAGTCCCCAGACCTGGCCTCTTCCCTCAGTGCGGATATTTCGGTGACAGATGAAGGGTGACGCAGAGACTTCTTGGAGCCGTGAGCAGGCCCAGCATCCCCCAGCAGGCCTGGGCACAGCAGGGCCGTGGTCAGTGTCACCGGGACAGCGTTAGAGACAGGCATGCGCTGGGCATGGGGCTGAAGACTGTAATCCAAGTGCTTCAGGGACTGAGGCCGGAGGATTAGCAAGAATTCAAGGGTAGCCGGGTGTGGTGGCGCACGCCTGTAATCTCAGCACTTGGGAGGCTGAGGCAAGAGGACTGATGTGAGTTTGAGACCAGCCTGGGCTACAAAAGTGAGCTCAAGGCCAGCCTGAACTGCATAGAGGGACCTTGTCTCAAAAGGACAAAAAGGGCTGGTGAGATGGCTCAGTGGTCTAAAGCACCTGCTTAGACAACCACAGGGACTGAGGTTCCATCCCTGGTACCACATGCTGCGCCAGCCCCACCCCCAGGGCAGGTTGAGCTGGCCATAACATTAAAAGAAAAGAGTTCAGGGGCAGCCTGGGCTCCATACTGAGACTCTGTCTCAGATCAAAACAGGGCTGGGGAGATAGCTCAGTGCATAAGCGCCTGCCTGGCAAGTGCAAGGACCCGGGTTTGATTCTCAGTATCTCATACCATGCCCTGTGTATACAGTCTCTGAGACCGGGCGTGGTGGCGTATACCTGTAATCCCAGCACTAGGAAGACTGAGGCAGGAGAGTCACTACCAGTCTCAGCTGCTTAGTGGACCCTGTACCAAATGAAACAAAACAAATCAGGGCCAGGGATCTAGCCCAGCAACATAAGCACCTGCCTGGCAAGTACAAGGTTCAGAGTTCTATCCCTGGTACTGCAAAAAAAAAAAAAAAAAAAAAAAAAAAAAAAAAAAAAAAAAAAAAAAAAAAAAAAAAAAAAAAAAAAAAAAAAAAAAAAAAAAAAAAAAAAAAAAAAAAAAAAAAAAAAAAAAAAAAAAGAAAAGAAAGAAAGAAAAAAAAAGAAAAGAAAAGAAAAAAGAAAAGAAAACAGATCAGACACATGGAGCTGTCCTGTTGTCATGGTGGCCCCATTATTTATTTATGTATTTATTATACAAGGGATCGAAATCAGGACTTTGGGCTTGCCAGGCAGACACTTATGCCACTGAGCTATCTGCCTGGCCCAATGCCCTACAATTTAAAGTCGGAGTTTAATTTGGTTTATGGTTCTTGGAGTATTTGGTTGATGGCTACTGGCTCCAAGGCAGAAAGCATGGTGGGAAAGTCTTGACAGGAAAGGTGCTGGCGTCAGGGTGGCCAGGAAGCAGGGGGAGGGAGAGGAGGCAGGGAGGAGAATGCGCCCTTCCAGGTCTGGTCCCGTGGGTGGGCACTGCGCCGGGTCCTGCCTCCTGACAGGCGTGGGGACTATGGCGCCCCGGGCTCCAGCTGCCTTCCCAGCCCCGCCTCCGGAGCCTTCTGGGACGGATTCGAGATCTGTGCTGTCACCCAGCCCACACTCCCAGGGGTTGGACTGTGGCCTCCTCGCCCTCCGGTGTCCCCTCCGTGCCCCTGGTAGACATGAGGAATGGATCGCAGATCACGATGCAGGGCTGTCTGCTCCAGCACTCTGGGCGGTTCTAGCCACATGGAGCAATCCTGTGACCTGGGAGTGGAGCGCAAGCCCTCGGGACCAGCAGCTGGACCTCAGGCCACGGTCCCCTTTGCTCCTTGCACATGAGACAGGCCTCTGTGTCAGCCTCTCCCCTGGAGAAGTTGAGGCCCCGGGGCCTCGGCTGAGTCATGCGGTGGGAGACGGAAAGAGGGACCTGTAGGCCGTGTGGGGGTCCTGCGTGGGGGTCCTGTGCGGGCCTCCGAGGGCACCAGCAGGTGGCCTCTTGCTTAGAGACCCTTGGCGGCTCCCAGGGGCTGGGCGCTGGCGGATTATGGGCCCTTTTTATCTTCTCGTATTTTCTCTCTTCGGTAATAACAGCAGGATAAGACAAGCAGTGGGTGGCGGCAAAAGAGATCCTGGAGGGTCGGGGCAGGGCCAGCTGGCCCGTCCCACTCAGGGAGGGTGATGAGGCCACCTCCTGTCATGTCCCCCGGCCCCTATGCGCAGTGCTGTGCTGGTCCCTAGCGCAGTGCCCTGCGGGGAGCCCCAGGGGTGGCCCCGTTTTACGGATGGGGAAACAGAGGCTTGGAGAGAGGAGACGCCTGCCCCTCACACGGCTCTGTGTGGTGTTCGCTCTGCCCTGGCTCCTTCCTTCCCCGTGCCCAGGCTCTTGGGGATTGGGAACCCACAGAGCTGAAGCTCTGAGGGGAGCAGGAGGAGCTCCCACAGTGCGTTTCTGGAGGGGAGTCGGGGAGGAGCCGGCAGGGACTGCTTTGCCCCGACCCTGCCGACCGACCGGCTGCAGGCAGCCCCGGCGGGTGCTGCTGCTCTGGTGTTCCCCACGGCTTGCTGTTCCCACTTCTGGTGCCGGCGGCGGCAGCTGCTGCAGGAAGAACGCCGCCGCTGCCTGCCGCATTGTCCTTGATGGGAACGAGAGGGAGCCAGGGAGACGCGGCCTGCTCTGCTCTCCTGGCCCACCCTGAGCCGCCTCGGAGCGTCAGGCTCCAGGGTCCCAGCAGCTGGGGCTTGGGGGGGCCAAACGTGGTGCCGGGGTTGCATGGGCCCCAGGGGAACCGTAGGCCACGTAGGCCCTGGCCCCTGTGTCCCCTGGAGTGCACATGTCCTCTTTCATTCATTCCATCGCTGTCGAGCGCCCGCTGTGTGCCGAGCCACTGCTGGCTGCTGGGGCATCAGGGTGCCGGGGTGCCGGGGGGCTGGGGTGCAGGTGGTCAGTGGGCCTGCAGGGGGCTGGGGAGCGGGAGCAGGACGGCAGCCAGCCTTGGTGCTTTTACAAAGCCACAAATTTCTCGCCCCTTTCCCTTACAGTGGGGTGTGCAGGTGCCGGCCCGGGGCTCTGTTCCTTCCCAGGGGCCTCTGCCTGCCCCCGGCCCTGGCCGCTAGCTTCCACTCTGCTCTTGCAGCATTGCTCTGAAGTTCGGGCCTGCACGGGGCACCCTGACTCATCAAGCCTACAGGTCCTGGAGACGCAGGGGCTGGGCCCAGGATGGAAACCTGAACCCTGAGTGGGCACGGAGAGGTGTCAGGCAGCCCCTGGAGTCCTCCCCGCCCGCCCTTCTTCTGGGCCTGTCTGAGATAGCAGGGTACAGAGCGCGGAGCAGGTGCTGGCGACGGCTGGCCCTGCCCTGCTCACGCGCTTCCGGCCACGTGACTGTGACACTGGCTGAGAACTGCTGTGTTGTGGCCCTGCCGGACCACCCCAGCCTCGACGGCCCAGGCGCTGCCTCAGGTCCTAGCCAGTCTCAGGGCCCTGTGAGAGGTGCCAGCCATCTGGGGACAGGGTGCAGAGGGTCCCCCCTGGTCTGTGTGACTCAGCTGGGAGGCAGAGTGAGGCATGAGAATGAAGGCAAAGAGCAGGCTGAGGAAAAGACGCAGCCCTAGGGAGGCCCCGAGCTGGCCGGCGGCTCAGTGTCCCCCTCGGCAAGGCAGGCGTCAGGGTCCTCACCTCCCAGTCTGGGGACGCTGTTAGCCACCGCAGAATTCACGGACGTCTTGCAGCTAGAAGGTGGTCTATCCCCAGATGTCAGGTATGCAGGTGGGGAGACCAGGGGTGCCGTGAGGCAGCGCTTGTGCAGGGTCCTGCCCCTGTGTGACAGGTTAGGGCCATGTGTGGAGCTGGGCAGGGGCAGCATGATCCACACAGGCAGAGGGAGGCGTCAGGCGGGCTGGGACCTGCCCCGGGCAGACCGGCGGGGAGTCACGTCTCCAGGCTGAGGCTCCCTGGCACCGTCTGTGTCGTGAGGTGCCAGCTCCCTGGGCGCCCACCCACTGTGGGAGGGGTGCGGTTGTTGTGGGGCGGGCCCCATGCCACCCTGGGTGTGTGGCCAGCACCTCTGTCTGGGGCAGCCGCATTCCCAGGTGGCCGGGAGTGCAGAGCAGCCCTCGCTCTGCTGCAGCCGGCAGGTGCCCCCTCCCGCTCGCTCCAGGAAGAACAATGGGTTACATAATGTTTGGGTACCGAGGCTTCCCTGGGATGCGTGGGGGGTGGTGCAGCCTGGCTTACAGGAGGCAGGGTGGGAGGCCAGAGCCTTGGATCTGAGCTGCGCTTCTGTTGTTGACTTGCTGTGTGACTTTGGGCCGCACTTGCTCCCTCTCTGGGCCTGCAGCGGCCCGCCGGGATGCACAGGGTCATTTCTCACTGTGCCCAGGAGCTCTGGGGCCCAGGCCAGGGCCTGCAGGCCACCTGTGGGGTACCCTGACAGGACCATCCAGGAGTTCAGATTCCAGGGAGGGCACAGCCTGCTGGCACCTGTGATAGTGGAGTCTCCACTGGGCACAGAGGCCACCACGGGGGTCCAGACTAAGGGGCCAGCTCCCTGGAAGTAGCAGCTGCTGAGAGGCAGTGGTGAGGGCGTTTGCTCAAGTTGGCTCTCCGGGTGTCAGGGTGGTCACAGTAGGGGGCAGAGATCAAGCTCAAACCATTGATGCCACAGGATCAGATGCTGGAAAATTCCTAGATGGGAATTTACCAGGAGGGGCTGGCAGGGAGGCGCAGGTCTGCTGTCTCAGCCCCTCTTCTCTCATTGCTGGGACAAGTACCCAACACCCACAGTGGAGAAAGGAAAGGTTTATCCAGCTCACAGGTACTGGAGGTTTCAGTCCATACTCAACTGGCTCCAAGGCAGAGTGACACATGGCAGAGGGCAGCAGCTCATGGTGGTGGAGCAGCAGCAATGGCAACGGAGAGTCTGTTTCTGTCTCACTTCTGTTACATTCAGGCTCTCTGCCCCAGGGTGGGTGCAGCACTCAAACCCATAATCCCAGCAGGACTAAGATTTATAATCCCAGCGGATCACCCATAATCCCAGTGGATCATGAGTTAATCTCAAACTCTAGAAGCCCCCACCCCATGACTACATGAGGCTTGGGGCGGGGGGACGACAACTGGACACAAACCACAACATCTGTCATCTCAGCACCCATGGGAGGCTGAGGCAGGAGGACTGCAAGTTCCAGCCCAGCCTGGGCAATTTATGGAGACCCTGTCAAAAAATAACAAAAAAGGGCAGAGGATATAGCTTACTGTGGGTGCCACAGAGAGAGAGAGAGAGAGAGAGAGAGAGAGAGAGAGAGAGAGAGAGAGAGAGAGAGAGAAGGGGGGTGTCACAAGCTCCACAGGCTGCTCGCGGGGGCAGGGCCTTCTGTTCCGGAGATAAGGAGCTTGATCAGTCGATGCCTGAGTGAACAGGAACGGCTGGGCAGGGTCTGGGCAGGCTCCGGCTGGTGATGGGGCTGCCCTTGGGTGCTGTGCAAAGGGAAGAGGCCACTGGGAGGCTGAGGACTTGGGGGTGGGCCTGGGGGAGGGGCTTCCTGGGCTCTGCTGCGGTGGCGGGGCCCCCCAAGGCTGTCCACACCCCCAGCCCTGGTGAGCTGCTCAGTGCCTGGGTCTGCCCTCCTGGGAGTGACCTTGGAGTGGGCTGCAGGACTTGGGAGGCTGAGGCAGGAGAATCATTTCGAGTTGGAAGACAGCCGCGGCTACGAAGTGAATTCAAGGCCAGCTTGAACTGCATAGTGAGACCCTGTCTCAGACCAAAAAAAAAGGAACGCAGAAGAGTGACCCACTCTCCTGGTCTCCTGCCTGGCCCTGGGCTTGGCCCCACTCGCTGCCCAGTCCGTCCTGGCAGGATGCCCTGGTGTCATGGAGCAGATCTCACTTATTGTTCAAACCCTCCTGATGGCTCAGCAAGGGAAGCTGAGGAGGCAGCTGCAAGGGGGTGCGCGATGGGGGCGGGGCCCCTTCCTCCCGCTGAGGGAGGGGAGGCGCCTGGAGCGAGGCTGCTGGGCGTTACTGTCCCTGCTCTGTGTCCCCAGCGTGGGAGTTAGAGCAGCCCCGCAGACCCTGAGCTGAGCCCGAAATGTCGCAGCGGGGTGGAGCTGGGGCCTGAGGGAGCCGACACAGGGCGCTGACGCGGGCAGAGCCCCTGGCCCTCGGCTGTACAAGGGCCGAAGAGGGGGCTTTGCGAGGCCACGCACGGGAGCCAGTTTGTAAATTGGTTTCAACCAGCACACATTTAACTTCGCGGTGCTAAAGGCATTGGAGATGGGGTGGGGCAGTGCTGCGGCTCAAGGCATGACTGTCGCGGTCCTTTGGCCCTGGGGGTTCCACGCACCATCTCCCCACCTCCTACCAGATGCCCGTGATAGATAGCCATAACTTTTCCTAGATGCGGAAGCAGGAGTTCAGTGAGGTGAAGCCATTTGCCCCGGGCTTCCTGCTCAGGAACGGCAGAGTTAGACTGGGATGTGGATGCCAGGCCAAGGCTGTGTGCTGGGCCCTGGGTGGGACAGGCAGGTCCAGGTATCGCGATGCCGGAGCTGGCAGGGGCAGAGACGGCTCAGCCCGGAGGGCTCTGGTGCCCCGGGGCACAGGGAGGGCGGGTGAGACGCTCCAGGGTTACTTCTTAGCCCTGGCGTGCAGTGCAGGCGGTGTTCCTGGTGGGGCATCTGCAGATCCCTGCCAACTCCCCTGTTATGCTTGGAGGTCCGGAGAGGTAGTGTCATTTGCCTTAGTCACACAGGGATGGGCACAGGCCTACGGTGGCCGAGTGTGTGTGACGCTGTCTCTGGGGTCACTGTGAGCTGGGATGGCCGACGTCCCGGGCCCTACGTGGATGCTCCCTGCAGTGTGTAACGCGGGTGCCTTCGCCCTGTCCCCGCCCCTGCCCAGGTACAAGGGCTTCATCAAGGACTGCCCCAGTGGGCAGCTGGACGCTGCTGGCTTCCAGAAGATCTACAAGCAGTTCTTCCCGTTCGGAGACCCCACCAAGTTCGCCACGTTCGTCTTCAACGTCTTTGATGAGAACAAGGTGAGCTGAGCTGGGCGTGATGGATGGGGCGGCGAGGCACCCCACCCAGGCCCGCTGCTGCTCCAGGAGTGACGCGCACGCGCACGTGACCGCGCACGCGCACAGACGCGGGTACAGATGCAGGCTCCGGGCAGGCTGGGACGTCTCACCTGTATGCACAGGCGGGCGCACGAGATTCACCTGCAGACGTACTCATGCGTACACGCACTCATGCACACATGTAGACACACATGTGGCATATACTTGTCACGCATAGAAACACATATGGACAAGCACATAAATACTGAGTTTTGCTTTATGCACAAAGGTCAAATCCCTCTAGGGTCAGAACCAGGATTAACCGCCATGACTGGTTCATTCATTCTTCCTTTTTCTTTTCTTTTGTCTTTTTGCTATGTCGTTAAGGCTGGCCTTGGGTTTACTTTGTAGCCTACGCTGGCCTCAAACTTGAAACGATCCTCCTGCCTCAGCCTCCTGAGTGCTGGTATTATAGGCGTGTGCCACCATGCCTGGATATGATGATGATGATGAGGGTGATGGTGACGGTGATGAGACTAGGTCTCACTAAGGCCCTAAATTGCCCAGGCTGGGTTAAAACTTACAGGCCTCCTGCCTCAGTCTCCCAGAGTGCTGGGTGACAGGCGTGGGTCACCGCAACCAGTGGCACAGGCGCTTTCATTTCCTCATTTTGTGGGTGAGGCAGATGAGGCGGCTGAGGCCAGGACAGAGGGCACCCCCAGGTGCAGCCCCCCTGCGGGCCTCTCCGGGGGCCTGGGCTCGGGCCACCCCCCTGCCTTCCTCCTCTCCATTCCCTCATCCTTTGCTTTGCCTGTGGGTCTCACGTGTCCTGTACGTGCCGCTACCTGTCCCGTCCCTGCGACATCGGTCCCGACTGCGGGGCCTGGCGCTGACCACGCGGCCCCCTCTGCCTCCTCAGGATGGGCGCATCGAGTTTTCTGAGTTCATCCAGGCGCTCTCAGTGACCTCGAGGGGAACCCTGGATGAGAAGCTGCGGTGTGAGTACCTGCTGTCCTCAGGTCCCGGATGGGCGGTGGCAGGTGCTCCAAGGGCAGCGGGAGGCAGCCCTGGGCCGTTGCGAGTGAGCAGGGCGCCAGGGGGCTCCGAGGGCTTGCGGAGGCCCGGGGGACCAGAGGCAGGGGAAAGGTGGGGAGGTGCGAAGGCGGCAGGGTGGGCTGGGCTCAAGCCCGGCTCCATGCCAGCCTGTTCAGTGCCCACTGTTGGGACTGCTCGCTTCTGTTGGCCACTTGACGAACAGGGAAGGAACGTAGCTTCGTGTTTGGCGTAGGCAGGAAGTCAGGGACACTTGAGCTGCTGGGCTGCTCTTAGGCTGGCAGTCAGAGTCCCGCACGCCCCTTGAGGCCAGGTCCCAGGTGCGAGCGTCGTGTTCCCACACAGCCAATGCCTGTTTTCTTGACTGTAACTGTAGCCCTAGTCCTGATGGTGCGTGGGTGTGTAGGTCCCTCGCTGGGGGTTGAAGGGCAGAGAGGAGGGGCCTCCGGAGGCTCCCACGGCCCCAGCCGGGGTCACTCAGCCCCATCTGCTGGGTTGCAGGGGCCTTCAAGCTCTATGATTTGGACAACGACGGCTACATCACCAGGAACGAGATGCTGGATATCGTGGATGCTATCTACCAGATGGTGGTGAGGAGCCTGTGGGGGAGGGGGGTCGTTGGAGCTGGGCCAGCATGGATGGGGGGCAGCTTCGGGGCTGGTGACTCCCTGGGGACAGAGCAGGCCAGGGCAGGCAGGCGGGGTGCTCTGGGCACTGCTGGGGTGGGGTATGGCAGGGACAACATACAGGACAGGAGGGAGGGACAGGGAGGGAGAGGTGGGTCCCAGCTGGACCAAGCTGGGCCTCCCGTGAGTCCTGAGCCCAGAGTACCACGCTGTCCTGGCAGGGCAATACCGTGGAGCTGCCCGAGGAGGAGAACACGCCTGCGAAGAGGGTGGACCGGATCTTTGCCATGATGGACAAGGTAGCTGGGCCTTGCGGGGAGGGAGGGAGGCCGTGGGGCAGGGTGGAGGAGCTCTGGCCTGGCTGCACCGCTGGCCCCCTAGGGGCCTGGCTCGGGTCACAGCTGCCAGCTGGCAGCCACTTGCGTCCAGTGTGCAGACTGTTAGGTTTACCTAGGTCCTTGGCCTTTCTTTTTCTTTTTAAATTTTATTTATTTATTTATTTGTTTGCTTGTTGTGTTTGTTTATTTATTTATTTATTTTATGGCTGGCTCAGCCCGCCCTGGTGGTGGGGCTGGCGCAGCATGTGGTGCCGGGGATCGAACTGCAGTCCCTGCAGTTGCCTGAGCCTCCCTAAGCAGGCGCCTTAGACCACTGAACCATCTCGCTGGCCCCTCCTTGGCCTTTCTTACCTTCTGTTTCTGAGGCAGGGTCTCACTATGTAGCCCAGGCTGGCCTTGAACTTTTGGTGATCTTCCTGCCTCAGCCTCCTGAGTGCTGGGATTAAAGGCATGTGCCACTATGCCTGGCCTATTTATGTACCTTTCTTCGCTGAGGACCTCTTTGGCATTTTGGAGAAACCTAGGGACTTCTCAGAATAAAAGCCATCACTGCAGAAGATAAGATCCGTGGAGGTGTGACTTACTTGGGATGCAGCTGCTGAAGTATGTTTTATACTCCGGGTGACACAGCACTGCCTGGCCTCCATGATCTACACATTGAACAGTAAAATGCGGAGTGGCTCGGGGCCAGGTGCAGCCTGGTGGTGGGCACTGGGCACTGCCGGGGGGTACTGGGGGTGTGGCGGTCCTGTCCTTCAGAAGCTGGGTGTCGGCAGCAAGCCCGATGACAGAAGGCTGCGGAGTCACGGGTCCTGCTGGCTGGCGGGGGCAGGAGTCCCAGGGAGGGGACAGCTGCATCTCCGCTAAGGCTTAGGGAAAGGAGAGCCTGGGTGTGTCCTGGGGATGTTCGCAGAGCTGCTGGATTCTGTCTGCAGAGCCCAGGTGGAGAAGCCAGCCGGCCGTCCCGTCCGTCCGTCTGTCTGTCCCACATCACCATGCTGGTGCTCCAACCCAGGGCCTCGCACACAGCCCACTCCCTACCACCGAGCTGCATCCCCAGCCCCAAACTTAAACACAAACAAATAAGAACAGCGAACAAGGATAATGCTGCTAAACGTTAATGAAAGCTTAGAAATCCTGGCGGCCAGGCAGCCTGTGCTGGACGCCTTCAGTGACAGAATATGAACCTCTGTGGCCGAAGGCTTCTGTGCCTTCTGGCGGGGTACAGGTGCCAGCCCAGGAAGCCCAAGCCCAAGGCCAGCACTTTCTTAATTAAAAATGGGGAGATGAGCGGTCTGGCGGGGGGCCTAAGCCGGTCTCCTGGTGATAATCAGGCTTTATCCCCGACTGCCTGGAAGCAACAGCAGCCTTTCCTGGTAGATTCGAGGTTGCTTCTTGCCAAAGGCGATGACGGGTTTCTAAAATAACACCCTCAAATCCCTGACTGTGGAGCCCCCCCATCGCTGGGAGGGACATCTGGTCCCCCCAGTTCCCAGCGGGGGAGTCTCGGGTAGCGCTGGCTCATGTGTGCTCCTGAGGTAACCTCAGAGAAATGCCAACTGCCCCCAACCCTTGGGACTGCAAAGCAGCGATAATCACAGCGCCCTGGGGCTCCTGGCCTCCCAAGCATGGGGCTCCCCACACTCCAGTCTCCCCACCTGGCCTCTTCTGTCTGGGGTCCAGGTCACAGCCCCAGGGAGGGTCTGTGCTGTCGCTTCGGGCAGTGAGGGCTGGGCCTGCGTGACTCCCCAGCCTCCACCTTCCTCACTGGATGTGGGGCATTCTGCTTGGACCCAGGCCAGGGCTGGGTTCGCTGGAGACCCCCGATTCCCGCTGGGAGGCCAGGGTCCCCTGCGTCAGCTACCTCTCTCTGCCCACAGAATGCGGACGGGAAGCTGACGCTGCAGGAGTTCCAGGAAGGGTCTAAGGCGGATCCCTCTATTGTACAGGCGCTGTCCCTCTACGATGGGCTGGTATAGTCCTGGGCCCGGAGCGAGGGTGAGTCGGGGACCTGGCCACGGGGCTCGCAGGGTGGGCAGCGCGGTGCCTGGCTGTCCGGGGGCCTGGCTGGTGGGGCGCCCTGGGGACCTCAGGTCAGCCCTGCCTTTTATCATTTCATGTTCTTGGGTTTGCTTGCAAATGGACCTTCCTGGATCTTAGGTACCTTCAGTCTGTGTGAGGGCCGCAGGGCGGGGTGGCCCTTTCTCTCTGTGGGCGGAAGACCCATCTCCTGGTTCCCGTGTCCACCCAGGTGGCTGTGTGAAGGGCAGCAGGGTAGCACCACCCCCGCTTCCTTCCTGCTGCCGTCTTTTTTCCTCTTCCGGGTCATGTCCTCAGGTCGGCCAGGGCCTTGGTGGGAAGGGACCCCAGGGCCCTGCCTTGCTGTAAACATCTTGGCGAGTGGCAGTGGCCGTCCCGGTGGTGATGGGGCCACTAGGTGGCAGTGCTGAGCAGGATTTTAAATGAACGAGCTGGTTCTCCTAGTTTGTCCTGAGACCCTTGTCAGTGGACTTTGTAAGTGAACCCCTGTGAGTCACTGGCCTGGGCTGAGGCCTGCGGTGGCCTTGGAAGCCCTGGTGGTGCCTCAAAGGCCAAGATAAGGCCACAGCTGAGGAGAGCTGGCTCCAGGCCTAATTAACTGAAAGGAGACTGCAGCGGCAGGCTCCAGGCTCCTACAGTAAATGTCAGCTGGAGATAAGACAGTCTCCTGGGTAGCCTACTTTACTACCTGGGGAAGTCTTTGTGGCCTCCCACAACCCGCTCAGATTCTTCAGTATCCCCCACCTTTGTCCAAAAGCCAAATAAATACGGGCAGCGGCTGGAGAAAGCCTTTGTCTCAGTCCCCAGAGAATCTCCAGTTCTGTTAGAGGGCCTGGACCTCCTGGAGCCCTAACATCGTATCGCTTGACTCATTTAGTTAAGCCTCTGTGGTGCACTGGTTTCGGAGATGGCGGGCCTGATCAGCCCTCAGTGACCAGGTCGCACGTTAGCCCAGCGCGCTGGTGCCGGGCTGCGAGCTACGGGCAGCGTTTGTGGGACACAGGGTTTGTGTGTGTGGAGCGGGGGAGATGCCAGCAGGGCTTTCTGAGCGTCGGTGCCGTTTTCTGTTGCCGTGAGTAGCGACAGATGTCCACCTGGCTCACAGCTGTTCTGGGCCGGGGGTGTGGAGTGTCGAGTGTGATCGTTTTAGTTTTGCTGGGCTGTAACGGCTCAGGTGAACCTGAGCGCTTTGTGCTGTGTGGATCCGGATCGTCTGTTCGATCTCTTCTTGGAAATGCCGTGGTCACGGTGCATCGCTGGCTACTCTGTGAGCACAGAACAACAGCTGAGTGGCCCCTGAGCCCGGGTCGCTCCCGAGGGCGCGTGTGTGCCGTCAGAACGTGACCAGCCACCCCAGCTTGGCACGGGAAGGCTCTGGGTTTAGCGCCAAAGTTCCTGAGTCCCGGGAAACCTCCTGCCCAGGCCGACTGGGCCGACCGGCAGCGGTCGGTTAGGGCTGAAGTCTTACGGGAAGGCTTGGCCGGTGGGCTGACCTGCTGGGAGCCCACGCAGGCGGGGTGGCCGCCAAGGTCCCTCTCCTCGGGGACATTCCGTGCAGAGTGACCTCAGAGCCTGGATGCTCCCGGGGGTGAGCTTCCTAAGGAGGGAAGGAGGGAGCCACAGTCTTTTGTTGTTGTCTTTAATCTTATTTATTTGGTACAGGGTCTTACCACGCAGCCTGGGCTCCTAGTGGTCCTCCTGTCTCAGCCTCCTGAGTGTGGGGATTCCAGGCAGGCATTACCACCCTTGGCAGGGGTCAGAGCTTCTTGCACTGCAAAGGATGGAGGCCTCTCAAACTGCTCTTCACAAGAAGAGTAGCCAGCTGGGTGTGGTGGTGCACACCTGTAATGCAAAACTCGGGAGGCTCACGGGTTCGAGGCCAGCCGAGGCAATTCAGCACGACTGTCTCCAGATAAAGGCTGTAGAAAGGCTGTGGGTGGAGCTCAGTGGCAGAGCACTGGCCCAGCACGCAAGGCCTGGGTTCTGTGCCCGCTGCTATAGTCAGGCAAGTCACACAGGTCACCGAGAGAGATCAGTGGCACAGTCCTACTTCCCAGGAATGTGGACGACCCAGTGGGCCACTCTTCCTGAGATGACATAGGGTGTCCCCGTGCTGGGCACCTCCCCTGTTCCTTCTCTTTCCCATGAGCCTTTGTTTCCTCCCTTCCTGCCGGGACCGTGGTGGCCTCCCACCTCCCCTCCTTGGGGGACTTCTGTTTCCTTCCAGGAATAACACCTTGGGCTTCTTCCTGACTTATCCACTTCTGATTCATAAAAGAAGAACCTGATTGGTCCAGATAATATCCTCAAGTCACCTCCTACCAATCAAGAGCTTATCTCTCCGGGGTCAGATGCTGACTGCTGTCTAATAAGGGGCAAGCAGGGTCAGGTGGTTGCAGCATGGCTGCCGGGTGGTTATGGGAAATATCTGTGGGTGCTGCAACTGTACCCCATGCTTTTTCTTTCTTTCTTTTTTTTTTTTTTATACCCTGTGCTGTTTAAAAAACTAGTTTATTGACGTGAAACTGACATAACACAACAGTGACCATTTTAAAGTAGACAGGTGTCTTAGTTACTTTTTACTCGTTGCTGGGACAAAGACCCGACACTCAAAATGAAGGAAGGAACGGTTTATTTAGCTCACAGTTACTGGAGGTTTCAGTCCATACTTGGCTGGATACAAGGCAGAGAGGCACAATGCAGAGGTCAGCAGTTCATTGTGGCGGAGCAGCAACAAAATGGCGACAGAGGCAACCGACCAACCAGGGCGCAGAGAGCAACAGCGAGAGTCTGTCTCTCTGTCTCTCTTTATATCACATTCAGGCTCTCTGCCTCAGCCTATCCACCTCAGGCCACACCCATAATCCCAGCAGTGCTCAGACCCATAATCCCATCAGTACTAAAACACATAATCCCAGTGGATCATGACTCAAGTCTCAAACTCTAGAAACCCCCTCCCCATGATTGCATGAGGCGTTGGGGGGACAGCTAGACATAAACCATGACAACAGGGGCATTGAGAGCATTCACGATGCCATAGAAGCGCCACTTCTAGGAGTTCTAAAATATTTGCTGCTTCTGCTCATTTTTTTTTTTTTTTTTTTTTTTGAGATAGGGTCTCCCTGTGTATCTCAGGCTGGCCTTGAACTCACTTTGTGGCCCAGGCTGGCCTCAAACTCACAATGATCCTCCTGCCTCAGCCTTTGAGGTGCTGAGATTACAGGCGTGCGCCACCACGCCTGGCTTTGTTTTTCCGTTTAGAAGCCAGGCGTAGTGGCACACGGTCTGCGATCCTCCCAGCATGCAGGAGGCTGAGGCAAGATGGCTGTGAGTTCAAGGCCAGCCTGAGCTGGTCGTGCGCACATACTGAAAAGTGAACTACGTAGCCAGACCCTGTCTCAAAAAAAAAAAAAAAAAAAAAAAAAAAAGATTTCTTTGGGACAGGGTCTTGTCACGTTGCCCGGGATGGAGCTGAACTTTTGCTCCTTTGTCCTCAGCTACTCAAGAGTTCTGGGATTGTGGGCATGTGCCACTAAACGTGGCTCCATAGATTGTTTTGTTATTTAAGACAGGGTGCCTCTGTGCAGCCCAGGTTGCCTTGAACTTCCAGCCGCCCTCCTGCCTCAGCCCTCCAGGGGTGGGAGGACGGCCGAGCTCCACCACGCCCGGCCATATGTACTGCAGTGGTCGTAAGCGGCTTCATCTGTGGGCATTCCGAATGTATTCTGTCAGCCCCTGATGTCTGATACCTAAGCTGTCACCCTTTCCTTTTCTTTTTATGGCTCTGGTGGAGGATATTGGGGTGCGCGCCTTACTCTTCTCAGTCATAAATGTGTCAGCCCAAGGGAGGGGTCTGAGGTGAAGAACATCTTTAGGACCGGTGACACAGAATGACCTTCGCTCCTTGGCCACCCCCTAACCTAGCCCCCTTGCCTCCCGTGTCTTCCAGACGCCCGAGGACACTTGCCTCTCCCGTGCCATGAGGCCGCCGCAGCCTGACACCACCTCCCGTGCCCACCTGGCCTCCTTCCGCAGCCACACACGGTCGGCCGCCCTTGACCCAGGAGGCCTGGCTCTCCCGCCCCCTGCCCCGCGCCCACCACCACCTGAAGCCACCAGCTCCAGTTGCCAGCCGCCTCCGCTTGTCTGAAACACGACAGCCAAACCAGAAAAGGCTCCAGCCCTCCGCAGAACCCAGGACTCGCTGCTTGGCGCGCGCGGCGGCCTCCTCCTTCCTCCTGGCCTGCGTGCGCTTTGGTTTTTTATTTCAAATGGACGTTTTAAAGAGAAAACAAAACAAAACAAAACTACCTTCCGCCGCAGAAGACACTGACCGCTTTGGAGAAGGCCTTGGGACTCAGAGAACCTGTGGGCCTGGCTGCCCCCTCGAGGGTGGCCAGGCTGGAGCACCCGGGGGCCGCTTGGCTCCCCCCTGGCATCACTGCCCAGGGGCTGTGATGGCCGCTGGTGACGCTTGTTATTTTTTTGTGATAGCAGTATTGTGCTTTTGTGGGGAAAGTGAGGTGTTTTGAATCCTCGCCTATAACTGACATCCTTTATTTATTGGTTGTTAGCGTTGCTGCTGCTCCTGTGCCCGCCGGCCGCGCGCCACGCCACGCCACGCCACGCCACGCCACGCCACGCCACGCCACACTCACTTGGCGAGGTTCAGGCCTGCAGCGGCCAAGAAGCCAAAAACCACTTTTTTCCTCTTCAGATGCTGTGCTTGCTGTCTGCAGGGGGGTCAGGGGGCAGGGGGGCTTCCCTGACAGCCCCCACACTGTCCCCTTTGCCCGCCCCCGCTGGGCCCCTGTGCCCGGCTGCCCCCTGCCTCCCCTTCCCTCCCCGCTCTGGTCTGGGACATTTTTTTCTTTTTTAGCTTAGGGACAAGCAGGCCACGCGTCTCAGTTTCCTCCCTCTTGCTCTGTGTTGGCAGCTATGTGGGAAAGGAGCCGTCGTCCCGTGGGCAGCTCCGCAGAGGCCAAGGGCACTGCCGCCTTCTTGTGGAGGGTGGAGGGAGGGTGCCGGTTGTCCCCGAGTCCCTCCTGTGCTCCCTGCCCCTTCCGGCTGCCTCCTGCAGGGACCACGAGGCGTCCTGCCTGGTGGCTCTGCACAGGCACTGGAGGGAGGCCTGGGGGAGAGGAGCTTCCTGCCCCGCACAGCCGACTCCTCTGGGATGGCCTTGAAGTGTCCCCAAGAGTGCCGGGTGACCCAGCACCAGAGCTCGTCACTGAGCAGGGCCGGGAGGGTGACCTGGGACACCTGAGCGCGCAGCCCCCCTTCTGGCTTGACACTGGAGTCGGAGCTTGGCGTCCTGCCGCTGTGTGTGTGGCTCTGGGCTGCTGGCGGGTTGGCCAGGCACCTGCGTGGGTGGGCGCTGCCCCAGCACAGCGCCGCCGTCCCGCCGTCTCTTGGCCCACGCCTTCAGACGTGTGTGGCCGTGGGTTGCTGGTGAGTGGGGTCTGGCCCGGGCCCAGTGTGGCCGATGACAGCTTGACCCCCCTGCAGTGCTCGCATGCCCCACTCGGCCTCACTGAGGAGGCCCGGCCGGAAGTGTGCTTGTAGCCAGGGACGCCACCCCCGAGGGGTGCCAGAGCTGGCCTTTGGTCTTGCTGTGACGGTCCTTGGTCTCCACCTCTGCCCCAGGGGCCCAGAGCCTCTGCCATCAACCAGGGGACATTTCCTGCCACGGGGCAGCGTGGCACAGCCTTCAGCTGCTTTCCGTCTCCGCCATCAGCCCCGGATCCTGAAGGAGGCCACCCCTGGGGGTCATTGGGGGGTGGGTCTTCTGAGGCCCCCACAGGGTGGCTTCCTGCTCAGCCACCAGCCGGGAGGTCTGAGCCTTACCATGGTCACTGCAGCACTTCCATCCTTCTCCTGCCAGGACCACAGGACCCAGGGCAGGGGTGGCCACGCACCCATGGGCCTGTCCCGGCCATCTCGCCTCTGCTTTGCAGAAGCCATGCAGGCCTCTGGCCAGGCGGGGACCAGGAGGCTGCTGTCCACCCTGGAGGCATGTCCAGGGCTAGCACGTGCGTCGCTCACTGGGCACCTCACTCCTAGGCACCCCCACATCAGCCACGCCTTCCCCCAGCACCCAGCCTGTCTGGTGGCTCTGGTCTTGGCAGGCCCTGTCCTTGAGGATGGTGGCCTAGCAGGCCCAGGCCTCGGCCCTGAGAAGCCCAGAGTTGCTGTAGGGACACCCCCTTCCTGGCGGGTTTCTGGACACTGGCCATTTCCGCTCCGGGCCACTTCTATCCCTTCCTGTCACCAACCTTGTAAATGTGGCGGCATTGGAGTTCTGGGGTGACCCCAGTGTCCCTTCCACTTGGGCCCCACTTGGTTGATGCTCCTCTGTCCCCTGCAGAGCCATGCGCCCTGGGGCCCAGGAGCAGGGCCCGCCTAGCCTCCAGCATCTGCTTCCCACTTTGTGTTGATGGTGACTTAGGAAACGTCACGATTTTCCAGTATTTAACCAGGCAACTTTTAAAGTAACATCCAGGTGAATGCGTGTCATCTCTGTGTAGATGTCTCTTCTAAAGGCTTTACGGTTTGATAGCTGATGTCCTAGACAGGAGTCTCTGGGCTCTTGGGGACATGTTTTCTTCTTGGGGGGAGGAGGGAAGGATGCTCAGGGACCCCTGGAGTCTCTCCAGATGTTCTGAGAGGAAGGCCCGCTGCATCTTCCCAGGGCAGGGTCCCATTTGACAGGCTCCAAGGACGCGCAGGGGCGCCCCCTGGTGGTGACGGGCAGCAACAGCGTCTGGACCCCAATCCCACCCAGCACGGTGGAGGTCAGGTGCGGGGGGGCTCTGGGCTCCCCCGGCCGCTTGATTGGCAGAGTGTCGCCCAGGTGCCCTCTCTGAGGGCATCTCAGGGGCTAGCGAGTCACTTAGCCCAGGGGCACTGATGGGAAGCCTTGACTGTCCTCTCTCCTTTATTTTTTTAAAATACCTGCGGGATAAACCCAATGGTTGGTTACTTTTTGAATGAATAAAAGGCTTTTGTTGAATAAACAGCTGGTCCCATCTCTGTCTTACCCCTGGCTTTCAGACTCGGCTGCGTCTCCAGAGGCCGAGGATGGGTGGGACATGTCCTGCCCCCCCTCACTGGGCTGCCAGCTTCCTCCAGGACTTGGGGAGAAGCCCTTCTGGGGCCTCAGTTTCCCCATCCTGCATGTAGGAGCACGGCTGCCTCCCAGGGCCATTAAGGACCAGGGTGACCAGAGGACAGGGGGTGTGTCCCACTGCGCTTGCTTGTGTCCTCTCCTGCTTGCCTTCCTAGCTTCCCGGACTCTGTTCGGGCCGCCGTCCTGTCTGTGTCTCTGGGCAGGCGAGGGGTGGCCCCTGCCTGGCAGTGTGGCCAGAGCTGGTGGGGCTGTGTCGCATGCCCTGGCCACTGCCCACGTGCCCGCTGTATGTTGTTCATGTCACGCAATTAAACACGCTTCCTGGACCTGTCCTTGCT
The DNA here is from genome assembly GCA_004027915.1 of Capromys pilorides. Lineage (NCBI taxonomy): Eukaryota > Metazoa > Chordata > Mammalia > Rodentia > Capromyidae > Capromys > Capromys pilorides. The sequence continues at coordinate 121,332 of PVKN010000034.1, read as the reverse complement.
GCGTGCGGCCTGTTGCTTTGTCTGTTTGTTTCTGTCTTGCTCCCAGCCATGTGCCAGGGAGGAAGCCCTGGGACAGCACAGGGAGGGCCTTGGGTGAGTGAGGGCAGCCTGAGGGCAGCAGGGAGGAACCGGGCGGGCGGGTGACACTGGGCCTCTCCTCGCCTTTGTCTGGGGGCCTCAGGGCCTTGGCTGCTGTAATACGTGACTGCTGGATGTGACAGGAGCTGCCTGTCACCCCACCAGCCTGGAAGCCTGAGGCCGGAGGACCAGGAGTTGGAGTGTACCCCGGGGAACTCGAGGAGACCCTGACTCAAAATAAAAAAGGGCTTGGGAGGCAGCTTAGTGAGGAGGGTCTGGGTTCTGCCTGGGGATCCCGACGAGGGAAATTTGGTCGGCACTGGGGCCCTGGGAGCTGGATTCCCAATAATTCCGGGCTGGGTTGATGAGGCCGGTGTGAGTGGCATTTGAAGAGCCCTTGACCAGATGGTGGCTCTGCCAGATGTCCCTAGCCCAGGGACTTCTGCGGTTGTGTTGTTCTGTGTGGTCAGAGCCCACAGGTGCGTGGCTGACTCCAGGGAGCTGTGACAGGGTGGGAGGTGGGTGGCAGCTGCCCTTGCAGGACCTGGGACCTCCAAGGTGCCCCCGTGCTCTGCTTGGGTAGCCCTGCCTCCCTAGGGTACTGGAGTTTGCCCTGGAGGGCACAAGGGGACAGAGAGTGATGGTCCTTGCAGGAGGACCCATTACTGCAGGGGACAATAAAGGCCAATGTCAAGGCAAGAGAGTAATCGCCACTTGGAAGTCCATTGCTCCTCGCTGGGCAGATGGGTGCACACTTGTAACTCTAGCTGCTCAGGAGGCTGAAGCAGGAGGATCCCAAGTTCAAAGCCAACTTCAGATTTTTTTTAAGAGTTGGGCATGTAACTTAGTGTAAAGTCCTGGGTTCAATTCCTAGTACTCTTCCAAAAAGAAAAGACATTTGAGGGGGCTGGGGAAATGGCTCAGTAGAATAAGTGCTTGCCTAGCAAGTGCAAGGGCCTGAGTTCAGTCCCCAGTCCCGCAAACCAACAAATAAACAAGAAGAAGAAGAAGAAGAAAGAAAAGACATCTGTTGCTCGGGGCCTAGGCTCCTGGAAGAGACAGGAAGCACGCGGGTAGACAGGACCCAGCGGCCTCCACCAGGGTGAGGGGTGAGCACCCGGCTACAGCACCAGGCTGTTCAGCAGCGGGGGTTCCCGCGATGCACCTGCAGCTCCACGCGGTGGCCAGGCCTATCGGAGGGCCTGACTCGCCTCCCACTTTGCCCTCCAGGCCCTGTGGGCCCAGTGTGCTGCCTGGACCCAGCAGAACATCTCTGGAATCGAGGGCAGTATGGGACAGTGGCTAGGGGCACAACTTCCAGAATCAGATGCCCCTACTGGACGTGGCATCAGTTCTGACTGCCAGGAGTAAAAATGGGCACCCCAACCCCTGAGACTTCACAGTCCACTTCCTGCAGAGAGGGATTTCTACCATTCTCAGTGCTGATAAATACACTGGTGTAGACTTTAAGAACACTGCGTATTTAAAAATGCTAAGGCGGATGTGGTGGCACAGGCCTATAATCTCGCACTCAGGAGGCTGGGGCAGGAGGATCACTAGTAGTTCAACGGCAGCCTGGGCTACACAGTGAGTCCAAGTGCAGCAAGAGATACCTGGGGAGAGACTGTCTCAAAGAAACAAAAACCAAGAATGGCTGATGGGGCTGCCTCGCCCCAGGTGTTCTAACAACAGCACTCATCACAGCAGTGGGCGTGGAAAAGGCCCTGAAGGTCACATGGACGCGGAGAAGTGTGTAGGTCCTTTTACTAGTTCCCTGTATCTCTTTTCAGTCTCGAGGAATACAGGACTACATTTCCCAGCATCCTCGCCCCCCCCCCCGTGGAACAATGTCACGTGACTAAAGTCTGACCAATGGGATGAGAGTATACCCATACTCCGCCAGGTCCCTCCCTCTCTCTTTCCTTTCTGTTGTTTGGGACCAAGTCTTTATTATTTATTTTTTTTAAACTTTATTTATTTATGTTGTGGCTGGCTCAGCCTGCCCTGGGGGTGGGGTTGGCGCAGCACGTGGTGCTGGGGATCCAAGCACAGTCCCCGCGGTTGCCTAAGCAGGTGCTTTACAGCGCTGAGCTATCCTGCCAGCCCGAGACCAAGTCTTCGTAGAACGACGTCCACAGCCTACGAAGCCACCACAGCAGCCCTAGAGTATTAGCACTGGGATTTGATAGGCTCTGGCCCTAGCATAAATTGCTGACATCATTATGAGAGTCATCTAATATGGCCAATGCCCTTAAAACAAAGGCCTCCCTCCTAAGACTCCCCGCTTCTTCTCCAACTCAGCCCAGGACATAATTTACTTTCACCCTTCCCAGCCACCTCAGGGAAGACCTCCAACCAGCTCCCTCAGATATATCTAAGCCTCCCCTCCAAACTCCACCTCTGGCAAAAGGCCATAAAAGCCTCAGCTTCCCTTTGTTTAATCGAGAGAGAGACATGCTTCCTCATCCTTCCCCACACTCTCTCCTGTGCCCTCAAAGAAAATAAAACTCCTTTTTCCTTCTGCCTCTTTCTCTGCTGCGCTGAAAACCTACCAGGACTGTGACAAAGAGGAGCGAGTGTGAAGAGGTAGTCCCAACTTCCAGCTCATTCATAATTCCAAGTCTTCTAAGCCGTCCTGGGTCTGTGTGAACGGCCCAGTAGACTGTGTCATCATCCGGCTCGCTCTGGATCATCCCAGGCCACCTACAAATATTTGCATATAAATCCCCAATGCTTGTCAAAGTCTGCTAAGGAAAGACTGAAGGTGCGGTGTGCTGCGTGGCTGCCGCCACCTCTCACCACGCTCCCAGCCTCCTGCCTTTCCTCCACCACCTCCACCTCTGAGGCTCAGGGGATGTGAGTCTCAGCCGGGAGGATTCAGCCAGTTGGTTCCCATCCATTGGGAAGCCTTGGGCAGGCTAGGCCTAGGCTGGGCTCAGGAGGGACTTTGTCACGGGCTCAAGACTTGGGGACCAGTCTCATGGTACCCAATCTCCTGCCTCAGATATCGGGCCCTTTTCCTAGAGACTTCAAAGAAGTCATCCACAAAAGAACTGACAATGTGATGAAGAAGAAATAGTGGTGTTTTTTGGGGGGGTGGGGGTGGGGTGGGGGTGCAGGTGGGGGGAGGGAACCAGGAAACAAAAGTGGGAAACATCACTGTCCTAGGTCAGAGGCAAGGCTTAGTTTAACACTGGCCGTTGGCTGTCCTGGAGACGCAGCTGAGTCTGTGATGCTGCCGAAAGGCCACGTAAGCCAGGGACCCTGAAAATCCTGTCAGCATGCTGTGTAGCAGAGGCTCAGACGGATGCGACATCAGAGGCCAGGTTAGGACTATCCTGGGGGCAGGTGCCAAAGGCCGGACTGGGAGAGGAGGGAGGGAGCTCCCCATCGCAGAGAAACTCAGGCCCAGTCCTGAGATGCGCATTCTACACCAAAGTGGCCAAAATCTCATCAAACGATACCACACAGACATTGTCGAGGGGGATTCTAGGCAGAAGCTGGAAGCTTCCAGACGTAGGGACAAGAACCAGCGTGTGAATGCTGGGCAGGCACAGTGCCAATGCCAGGCCTTGCAAACACCTCAGATGCACGTGCAGTCTAGATCAGAGTGCGACACACACGCACACTCGCACACACGTGCGTGCGCACACATACGCACACACATACACGCGCGCGCGCACACACACACACACACACACACACACACACGGGTTACAAGCACCAGCCACAGGTGGGCACTGTGGACACCCCTTGGTGAGAGCCGGGTGCCCCAGTCCTTTATTCTAGGCAGCTTTCTGCCTAGCTGAAAGGAGGTGCAGAGTGGGAAGTGGTCAACAGGACAGAAAGGAAGGCAGTGGAAGAGATTGTCTAGCGGTGAATCCACACGCAAAGAAGAGGTGCGAGGCTACTTCCAGGAGGAGGCAAGGGCTCGGGGACTGATACTCAGCACACAGCGCTGAGATACTTTCCGTTTCTTGGAAAACTCTGACAGGATGTGTGTGTGCCTGTCTCCTTTCTCGGGCTAAGCAGGTGCTCACTGCTGAGCTACATCACCAGCCCTTTCTATTTTACTGTGGTTGCTTTCTGGACTTGGGAACCCGGTTCTAGGAAGAGTTGGTCCCAACCAATAGAAAGGAGAAAGAATTAGAGAGGGAGGGATCCTGGGGGAGCTGAGTACTCTCATCCCATTGGTCAGACCTTGGTCATGTGACCTTGTTCAGCCTCAAGGGATGCTGGGAAATGTAGTCCTATATTTCACAACTTCTCAACAAAGCCCATCAGGCTGGCGTCCAACTTGTGATCCTCCCTCCTCAGCCTCCTGAGTAGCTAGGCTATCCGGAGAGTGCCACACACCCAGCTACGTTGGCTCTTCACAATGACTCTGCCTTATTTAGCAGCTAGCCAAGGGAGGACATAGGGACCCCCACACCCATCGTAGCCAACTCTAGACGAGTCCTGAGCTCGGGTTCCCTGACCTCGTCTCCTTTAAGCCTCTTGGCAGCGCCCCCTCGGGGCCGGTAACAGAATTACATCCAAAATTATCGCATTCAAGGCTTTCCAAGGGGCTTTGGCTCTAGGGAGGGGTAGAGTGTGGAGGAGCAGTACCCAGTTGCCCCTGGTCTGGGGAGGAGCCCATTCCTGGGGTCCTGAGTCAAGAGGGAGCTGGCGTTGGAGGCGCGGGCGGGTGCTGGGCAGGCAGGGGCTGGCCCAGGGAGAAGGGTCACACCACTGCAGGGCGTGCGTGGGGCCAGATTCCGCGCAGTGTGGGCGCAGCGGCTTCTGTCACTATTTCCACTTCCGGCCGGCTCAGCCTGCCCCGGGGGTGAGGCTGGCGCATCATGTGGTGCCGGGGATTGAACCACGGTCCCTGTGGATGCCTAAGCTTGCCTAAGCAGGCGCTTTAGACCGCTGAGCCATCTTGCCAGCCCTACCACCCCTTTCTGTGTGTAATTCATCACCTTTGGCCTGAGGTCCTCTCCTTGGGTGGCCTAGAACTGGCACTTCCTGGAGGTTGGGATTTTCCATCCTGGGGTGTGTGTGTGTGTGTGGGGGGGCTTTTGCATTGAGATACATCCCCAGCCTTTTTTATTTTTTTTGAGACAGCATCTCACTGAGTCACTGAATGGCCCAAGCTGGGCTCGAACTCACGTTCTTGCCTCAGCCTCCCCAGTGCTGGGGTAGGGGGTGTGTGCCACCATTCTGGCTGCAATGCCATGTCTTCCTGCAGGGGGAGACAAGGCACACACTCGGCTCCCTGGAAACGCCCACCCAGTGGCAGCAGGGAGCTGGGAGCTGTATTGGCTTCTGTCCCTCCCTGCCATGGCTTGGAAGACACCTCGGGCACTGGCCCATCCCACGGCAGCCAAGGTGAGGGAGACTCCTGCTGGCCCAGCCTCTGCCTCGGAGCCACCTCTAGCATCCTGCAGGTGCCAAGGGACCGTGTGCAGGGCAGACACCGGGCGGGGCTGCCTCTGGCTGCCGTGGTCCAGGGAGTTTGGGGGTCTTCGTCCTCACAGGCGAAGTCTTTTGTCTCTCTGTGAAGCCAGGCTGGCCTGGAGCTTACAATCCCTGGGTCTCTGTCTACTGGATTACAGGCCCACTCTGTAACACCCAGCTTTATCACCCCCCCTCTTTTTTTTTTACAGCTGTGAAGACAGACTGTGAGAGGAAAGCGGAGGCTCCCACTTGCCTCTGTGCAGCCTCTGTTACAAGGTTGATAGCAGAAGCGCCCAGAGCGGCACCTGCACAAGGCGAACTCACTCGCCGCCCTGCATCCTGCTCCACCCCACCCTGCTCTTTCTTCTACTGTTGGGAATGGAACTCAGGGCCTCTGCGCTGAGCTGTATCCCCAGCCCTTTTTTTCTTTTTCTTTTATCTTTTTGAGATAAGGTCTCGCTATGCAGTTCAGGTTGGCCTTGAGCTCACTTTTGAAGCCCAGGCTGGTCTTGAACTCGCACCGATCCTCCTGCCTCAGCCTCCCAAGTGCTGGGATTATAGGCGTGCGCCACCATGCCCGGCTTCCCCAGGCCTTTTTAATTTTCATTTTGAGACTTGGGTTCATGACACTGCCCAGGCTGGGCTTGAACTTGTATCCTCCTGCTTCAGCCTCTCAAGTGCTGGGATTACTGGCGTGCGTTGGCACAGCTGGCTTGTGTCTGGTCTCTTGCTTAGTGAGATGTGCAGTGAGGCTCCAGGCTCCTCTCTTATGTGCAATGTCATCTTCAAGATGGGCTGAGCCCAAGGAGGCCTGGTGGAGGGGAAGGGAGTTGGATGAAGGACAGACGCCCCACGTGGGGGCTGTAGATGGAATAACACTGGGTGCCATCCAAGCAGGATGCCCTGGTCTGGGGCCCCGTGGCTCATCATCGCTGTCCCTCCGTGCCAGGAACTTAATTCTGCCCCCTGTGCCACTAAGGGCCACCAGCTTCCTTGTGACTCTGGCTGGTTGGGCAGAAAATATTTTTATGAGACAGGTTCTTGGCCTTAGATTCACTATGGAGCCCAAGTTGGCCTCAGGCTCAGTGTGATCCTCCTGCCTCAGCCTCCTGAGAGCTGGGATCACAGGCTCTTACCTCATTGCTCTTGGAGAAAAATAGGTTGGGAAAGGAGAGGGAAGTGGAGCAGGTGGAGAAAGAGGAATACTGGGGACAGCTGTGAGGGCAGGGGCGGAGGGGGCGGGGATTGTTCAAAGGGACATTTCGAGCGTGCCAGTACTGCAAGAGTGTTCAGCAGGCACCGACCTGTCACTCTTGAGTTTCTCTTGGCCCTGCAGCCCAAGTGTGGCTGGAGGTCAGGCCAAGGTCAAGCCGTCAAATTCAAGGTCTTAGCAGGCAGCACACCTTCAGGAGCCCGGGGGTCAATTAGGTCCCATTTTGGGCGGAGAAGGTAGGGAACTGACCTCCCAGAGCCAGGAGGGGAGTATTGGCCGGAAGGTTTCAAATTGGAATCCAAAGAACTCTAATCATTAGAGGGCTATATTTAAAGAGCATCATGTCCTCTGAGAGGCGGTCATCAACTCCCTCAGCGAGTGGCGAAGTGTTCTGGCTACATCCAAAAATGTGTTTTTTCCTCTTTCAAGTTCACAGAACTAGGAGGGTCGCTTGGAGCGGGGCCTTACTCAGTTGGTTTGAAAGCAAAGGAAAAGGGCCGGGTCCAAATCCTTGGCCGCCTCTTCCCGTCTGGTCCTGGCGCTGCCTGCGGCACTGCAGAGATGAAGGCGCTCCTGGGATCGCTGGTAACAGTAGCTTGCTGGACCAGGCAACGACTGAGCTCTTGTTGGGCACCAGGTCATTTCCCAGATGATGAAAATGTTATAGGACACTTGGGAGCCTGAGGCAGGAGGATCAGTGCGAGTTCTAAACAGCTTGGGCTACAAAAGTGAGCACAAGGCCAGCCTGAACTGCAAAATAAGACCCTGTTTCAAAAGGGGGGGGGGGGGAAAGCAGGTACCCGGAGGATGCCAGGGCTCCCTCTCTTTCTCTCCACTTCTTGCAGTCTCCAACCTCATCCTCCTCATTGGGGTAGGGCACATGGTCCTCGGCACCGCCCATTCATACCCTTTGAGTCCGGGGGGGCGCAGAGGCAACAAGCATGTTGATTGGCTCTGACTGGGTCACGTGCCCATGTTTGGCCCAATCACTGCAGCTGGAGAGATGAAATGATGTTATTGGTTATGCCGAGTCACATGATCATTTTGTTTCCGACGTGTGAGCTGTAAGATTATTCTTGCTGGTACTTGAGCAAAAACTAATGCTGAGGCCATCACAGCTGTGCTCTGGCAGCCGATGACTCCTCATCGCTGTCACTGCCCTGTCAGAAGCTTCATTTTGTCCCCATTGCCACTTAAGGCCTCCAGCTTCCTTGTGACGCCGGCTGGAGACACACAGGCCACATAGGCAGTACCGATGACACTGCTGCCTCCACTGCAGAGTAGGATGGGAAAGCGAGTACCTGACACCCCTGCTCCATACTGGGCGACAAGGTCCGCTTTCTACTGAGCCTCAGAGGGCTCCAGAGGTGATTTGGGGCTGGCCAAAGCTCACAGCAAGTGTACCCTGCAGGTTACGTGCGGCCTGTGTGTCCGATGACCACTACCATTTTGTCGCAAGGTTTTTGTCCCCACAGTATGGGCTGGTTCCCACTAAATGTCGCAGGAGAAGTAATCCGCCGGTTCCCTGTGGTAAGACAGCCTGGCCCATAAATCTTGGCCTTTGGCAAGCAGCCCCTCTTGCTCAGAAGGTCACGGCTTATTGTCTGGGCTGGGAGCGCCATTTTTCTTCTTCAGATTTTCCAAATAGAGTTTCTTGGGAATTGGTCCCAGGCACCATTCATCCAGACATTTTAAATCTGGTTGCTTTTACGGTTCCCTGCTTTAGCAGAGGTCAGCCATCAGGGCTTAGTGGTTAAGTGAGGTCTGTTCCCTTGATGACATGATCCCGTGATACCGAATTCTTTCGTGGGGACTTCCGGAAGGTGAATTGAATTGCACTGACCTGTCCTTCAGTAAGTCTGGCAGGCAGGGTCGGGGTGTCGTGGAGCCACCAGTCTGTTTGCCGTCTCTGAGTCTGTCTCTCTTAGAGACGTCCACGCCCTATTTGTATGAATCTGTGTAGCAGGGGTCACACAGCGGGTGGCTTTTTGTGTCTGGTTGTGTCCGCTGAGATTGCGTGTTCACGGTTACAGCAAAGACCAGCTCCGTCCCTCTTCACTGCTGAGTGATATTTGCAAGAGTCTGCATTTACTCAGCTGCTTGTTCATGGACGGCTGTTTGGGTTGCTCCCATCACGGGGCTGTTGGAGACAGCGTTACTGGGAACATCACCACCAACAGCTGTGAGCCCCTGTGCTGGAGTCCAGGAGGTGTGTTCTATGAGGCACTTCTGCAGTGGTGAACGCCGTGCTGCATCCATCTATCTATCTATCTATCTATCTATCTATCTATCTATCTATTAATTTATTTATCTTTTTGAGGCAGGGTCTTGCTATGCAGTTCAGGCTGGCCTTAAGCTCATTTTTGTGGTCCAGGCTGGTCTTGAACTTGCACTAATCTTCCTGCCTCAGCCTCCCAAGTGCTGGGATTACAGGCGTGTGCCACTATGCCTGGCTATTTTTAATTTTTTTTTTTGTGGAACTGGGGATCAAACTCAGGACCTTGCATTTGCCAGGCAGGCACTTGTGCCTCTGAACTATATCCTTGGCCCTGTTTTTTTAATTTTTTGAGGTGGGACCTCACTATGTAGTTCAACCTGGCCTTATACTCATGGTGATCTCTCTGCTTCAGCCTCCCGAGTGCTGGGATTACAGGTATGCATCACTGTACTCATCTTTAATTTTTTTTAGAGCAACAGCCATGTTATTTTTCTCATATTCCCCATAGCCCCGCACTGCTTGACTTGCCATCTTCGGGGCTTTGGCGTTATCCCTCCGGGCCACCATACTTCCCACCTATTCCCTTCGAGTTAGGTTCTCAGAATCTTCTGGCTGGCCAGAGCTCATCTGCTGAACAGACCTGGTTAGTAAGCAAGTGATGGCTTGTGAGACCCAAATATAATGTTCAGGGGCTTCTGGAATGAGTACTCCACATGTTTTTTTTTTAAATTTTTATTATGGCCAGCTCAGCCTGCCCTGGGGGTGGGGCTGGCGCAGCATGTGGTGCCGGGGATCGAACTGTGGTCCCTGTGGTTGCCTAAGCTTGCCTAAGCAGCCGCTGTAGACTCTTGAGTCATCTCACTGAGCTCCCTTTTTTTTTTTTTTTTAAAGCTTTTTAAACATTTATGTATTTATTTGGTACAGAATCTTGCTACACAGCTTGGACTGGTAGTGATCCTCCTGTCTCAGCCTCCCCAGTGTGGGGATTACAGTACAGCACTGCACCTGGTTTGGGTGGCCCACGTGGCATGCAGTATTGGGAATCGAATCCAGGTCCTTAAGCTTGCCAGGCAGGCACTTGGGCTACTGAGCTATGTCCCCAGCCCAGGTCCCCACCTTTTCTATTCAGTCCAGAATTCGTGCTGCCGATGGAGGGTAAGTAGGCGGGGTGGGCACCGTGACTGTGACAGGGCAGCCCTGGTTGGGGGCAGGTCGGGCCTTGCAGACTTGACAGCTTTAACTGCTTTGTCCCCAACATGGACCGTGTCCAATATGCCGCAGTCCCCAAGCGCCAGGACAAAGTTTTCTCCTAATGGAGAGCCAGGCGTGGTGGTGGGTGTTTGTGAGCCTCGCCCCGGAGAAGCTGAGGCAGGAAGACTGCCATGAGTCTGAGGTCAGGCTGAGCCACCTCAGGAGTTCCAGGCCAGTCTACAGGGACTATGGTGCGTTTAAGACCAGGCTGAACTCAGTGAAGAAAAAAAGAGCCAAAGGTGGCCTCTGTCCTTTGGTGGCACAATCTCAACAGTCACTTTCTGCTGGGGACAATCCAAGATTTTTCTAGGAATGTCACAGCAGCTGGTGTGTGTGTGTGTGCGCGCGTGTATGCACGCGTGTGTGTGTGTGCGTGACTGACACCCAAGTCAATCCCTAAGGAAGACTCTTGGTGTAGAAAACCTTGCCTGGCAGCCCCTGATGCCCTAACTGAAGGGCAGTGTGTGGTTTTATGTTAGAGAACAGAGGAAACCGTTTAGGTAAACTGTGCTCCAGATGAGAAGAGCAGACAGTGTCTCCCGAGAATGCGCTCAGCCGAGGCTGCCATCGGCTTAACTCTGAAGGACCCCAGGACTGCGGGTGCGCAGGAAGCCTTGTGCGTGGCAGCCCCGGGGCAGCGCAGTGTTCACGCAGCTTCCTCGTGGTTTGAAGACTGCTGCACGGTCCCCAGCTTCTCTGCAGATGTCCCCTCCCTGCGTGGAAGCGAAGCCTCTGCTTTTCTCCCCTGTGTCTTTAAGTTTTCTAATCCAGTGTTCTGAGGTCTGTGACTCACCGACATTAGCTCTTGTGTGTGACGTGAGGTAGGGATTCAGACGCACTGTTATCCATATAGATGTGCAGCCCTCCCTACACACGCCGTCAGGTGGAAAAGCCAGGCTTTCTAGGGGGCGCCTGCGTCGGAGCTCAGCTGGCCATGTACATGCGGACCCAGTTCTAAACCCTCTGGTCTGTCCCATGGGCCTCTTGCTCGTGCCACTCCCTCATAATGACCGTCGCTTTAGATTAAGATGTTAAATCAGAACTAGGCTTGCTGGCACTCGCCCATAATCCCAGCACTTGGGGGGTTGAGACTGAAGGATCCCTGCAAGTTCGAGACCAGCCTGGGAGCTACAAAAGTGAGCTCGAGGCCAGCCTGAACTAGAAGAAATATGGCCTCTCTGTTTCGGAGCCTCCCAGTTATGGGCGAGGGCGATGGGACAGCTACGGGGCCGAGGGTGACCTCACTCAGCCGGGTGCCTGGGCATGGGGAGGGCTGCCCGCCTGCGCGTCGTATGGAGGAAGTGTGGCCACCTGCATCAGAAAGCAGAGCGGCGAAGACGGCTTTCCAGGAAGAAGCAGGGACGGCGGCAGGTCGGGCGGAAGCCAGCAGCATCTGCCAGAATGTGCGTCGTGGTGCGGTGGAATTTTCAATTATGAGAGAGAATCCGAAAGATCAAGAGACGGACGGTAAACCTCGGCTCTCTGTGGGTGTTCATGCCGGCGCGGATGGCCAGGCTCAAGGTGACACGATAGCCCGAGTAGACAGTGAGCAACGATGCCCACGCCTGTGGGGCCGGCTCCCTGCCCCCCCATGCCAGGCCAGGGCCTCTGCTGCCCGGGAGCCCCCTAGGGGCTGGGCGCGGGCTGGGGAGCGCGTCCCAGCGTGCTTGGCGCTGCTGCGGCTTTTCCTCGCTTGTTCTTGGCAGACCTAGGGGCAGGCTGGAGTTCCCACGTCGCCGAGCGCACTCTGCCGAGCTCCACAGAGGCCTGGACACCCCAGCCCCCACCCGATGTCCCCCGCTGGCTCTGGGGACCCTCGCTCCTGGTCCCTAGTGGCTCTGGCTTCTGTCTCCCTGCTCTGCCCCTCTCACTTCTCAGGAAAGACCAGAAGAAGCCCCGCGTTCTTTCCATGGCTGGGGCTCTGCCCCCTCCTACCGCAGCGTTCTGGGAGACACAGGTGGGAGGGGTCAGGAGCCAGGCTGCGCCGCGGTAGTTCCGGGAGCGCCCCCCACCCACAGCTCCGCCTCCTGTCCCAACGGTGCGGGGGAGGGGGCGGAAGGCGGGGCGTAGGGGGCGTGGGTGGTGGGGAGGGATCCGGGATCAGGGATCAGGGATCAGATCCTCACAGGAGCCTGAGGGGCGGCTGGGCGCTCCTTTGGAGAACCCAGTGTGGCTGCAGTGGGTGCAGAGGGCGCGGCGCAAGGGTAGCAGAGCGCGGTGTGCACACGCGGCGTCCAGGAATCACCCTGAAGCCCCCAGCTGCCCTCTGGCCGCCCCCTGGTCTTCTGCAAAACTCCGCCCCAGTACCAAGAGGGTTGAAGACTTTGCTGCTCAGCACTGAGAGGTGCGAAATGTCTGCAGCCCGATTCTGAGGCTGGCAGCAGATGGGCTGAAAGGCTAGTGCGTGTGGGAGGAGACGCAGAGCTGCGCCCAGGGCTGTTGGGGAGCCCGGGGTGTCCAGGCTCTGCGGCCCTGTCTGAACCTGCACTCTGTGTTTCTGAGCAGCAAGTGGAGGTGGGGCGTAGCACTCCTTGCTGGCGGGGAGCTGTAGAGGAGCCGGTAGCCCACTCAGCTGGGGTCCCACTCTGCAGTTCAGGTTGGCTTTGAACTCACTAGGTCGCCCAGACTGGCTTTGAAGTCATACAGATCCTCCTGCCTCAGCTTTTCAACAGTCCGATTACTGTGCCATTATACTGGCTGGCGTGTCCATTTTTATAGCAGAATAGATCTGACATCTGGAGGAAGACAGCTGGGGTGGAATCAGGGGCTGAGAGGGTGAGGCACCCGGGTGGGGCCAGGGGGCTGAGAGGGTGAGGCACCGACGCATCAGATATTACCAGGACTGGGACACAAAGGCGTGTGAGGAAGGCCCCCTGGTCTGGAGCCATCTTGGGTTCTGATCTGGACCGGTGGCTGGCCCTGATCCCTGTGCAGGGGATCAAGGGGATGCGATTTGCTCTCCAGCAAGGAGCGGCGCTGCATGCTGGCGTAAGTGGGCAGCCTGCGGTGCTCCTGTCGTAAATAGGCGGCATGATGGGAAATAAGGGCTTCTTGGGGCCTTGCCATCTGAAAACAGAGGAAAAAGTGGGATTATTTGGGACTCCAAACGGTAGGCTTGGGCCAGTGAGATGGCTCAGTGGTCTAAAGTGCCTGCTTAGGCAAGGTTAGGCAACAGCAGGAACGGTGGTCGATCCCCAGCACCACAGGTTGCGCCAGCCCCACCCCCGAGGCAGGCTGAGCTGCCATTAAAAAAACCAAAACCAAACAATCAAAAAAGCCTCCCCCCCAAAACCACCACCACCAACAACAACCAAAAACTATAGGCTCTCAGGGCCCTGGAGAAGCCGTGGTGTCCCTATGTCTCCCCTGGCCCTCTCCATGCCCACAGCAACACTCTTGGGGAGCCCTGGGCGTCCAGGTGTCCATGGTGAGAGCAGCACCCGGCCACCCTGTCGGCCGGTGCCACCAGGCCAGTTATCAGTCTTGCTAGAGACATGGAGGGGCGCGCAGGTGCCCCCTTCCCCATGGCCCCAGGGAGCCGGGCCAGAGTGAGCGTGGGCCTCTCTGCCCTCTGTCGTGTACACGGCCCGGGGAACCTGGCCAAGGCCCTAGGTAGGCCGTGAGGCCCAGCAGGGATCCCCTCAGGAGCCTCTGCTCCGTCGTGGGGCTCTGCTAGAGGCCACCGGCAACTTCTGGACTCCCAATCTGGGAACCACCAAGTGCCACGCTCAGAGTCACGCTTCAACCTGGCCACGGTGCCCGTTCTGAGGACAGGCGCCTGCTCCCTCTGGGCCACCCCTGCCCCTGCCTCTGAGGACCAGACTGGGCTTCCTGGCATCCACAAGGGCTACTTTGTGCACCTCCGGCATGGCGACCCCCTGCACATAACTAGGATCACAGCCTGCATCTGTCTAGAGCTCCCCAGCACCCCCAGAAAAGGCCCAGCAACGCTTGGGAAGAGGCTCCTGGCATGGCCGTGGTACCGCAGGTCTCCCTGCCTGGGCAGTGCTGTTCCTGCTCCTCAAATGCCATTCCCCTATTGTCCTCAGGGACATCTCAGGCTCTCTTGGTGGCCTCCGCTGACCTCTTAGGCCCAGCCCCTCCTTCCTCTGGGCTCCCAGAACTCTCCGTAATTCCGCTACTAGCACTTAGCTCACTGACTTAGAATTATTTGTTTACACGTGTCTCTTCTCCCCAGGGAGGGACAGGGCCTTCTGCATCTTCAGATCCCTCTGTCCCAGGTGGCTTGGAGAGCACAAGGCACACACTTCAGTTCCAGCTCGTGTTTGTGGAGTGAATGACCAAAGGACCTGCTTGACTCCAAGAGTCGCCTGCCCTGGCTCTGCAGTGTCATCGTTGGGATGCTGGCTTCTGTTGGCACTGCTGTTCCACAGCTGGGGCCTCTCTTCTGTCTCCAACAGCTGGCCTAGCCCTGCCCAGGCTCTGGGGCAATTACAGCCCTGGCCAGGGACATTTAAAGAGCCAGTGTCCGCATGTGACTCCAGGTTGCCGGGAGCTAGGCCTCAAGCTCAGGGCTGGTGGAGAACCTGACTTCTGCACATCCCCACTTCCTGGGACACCATGTCCCCTGGCCCTGGCCCCAGTCGAAGAATGTGTCCCTCCCCACAGCCGGCACCACGTTCTCTAGCACCTGCTGCCCCACACATAGTGGACCTCAGTGCCTGGCACTCTGGTCTGCTGCTGTAGAGCTTGCGACCCTGGCTGGCAGCGAGCTTATAGCAGGGAGTATTGGGGGCAGGGGTTACAGGACAGAGGTACCCCAGGGTGGGGGCTGAGGAAAGGGAGAAGGTGGCGATCTTCTCTTCATGAAGACTGCTAGTCAGGCGCTGGAGCAGCTGAGCTGAGCTGCAGCTGTGTCTTCAGGGCCCCTGTCTGCACCGTGGGAACAACTGAGGCTTGAGGTCTTTCACAGGACTTTTTGGCTTTGCACTGGAAATGAAACCTGGAGCCTGTATACTGAGCTACAAGCCTAGCCCTTACAGAAAGGTCTACGTTATTCAGGCAGGACTTGAACTTGGGATCCTCCTGACTCAGCCTCCCAAGTGTTGCAATTACAGGTGTGTGCCACTATGCCAGCCTCTCACCTGACTCTTAACATCAGGCACGCCAGCAAGAGCTCTGTGTGTGTGCATGCGCGCACGTGCACGCAGAATGAAGAATGAACCCAGGGCCTTTGCACTGAGCTACCCGCCCAGCTCTTAATTTTTTTTTTTCTTTAAAGGTTTTTGTTTTATTTATTTATTTATTTATTTATTTATTTATTTATTTATTTTTGAGACAGGGTCTCACTACGCAGTTCAGGATGGCCTTGAGCTCATTTTTGTAGCCCAGGCTGGTCTCGAACTCGCACTGATCCCCCTGCTTCAGCCTCTCAAGTGCTGGGATTACAGGTGTGCGCCACCATGCCCGGCCTTAATTTTATTTATTTATTTTTGTGTCTTTTTGAGACAATGTCTAGCTATGCAGCTTAGGCTGGCCTTGAGTTCACTTTGTAGTCCAGGTGGGTCTTGAATTTGCCACAGTCCTCCTGCTTCCTGAGTGCCAACATCACAGGGGAGTGCCACCAAGCCCAGCGTGCGTGCCTGCCTGCCTTCCTTTCTTTCTTCCTTCCTTCCTTCCTTCCTTCCTTCCTTCCTTCCTTCCTTCCTTCCAGGGATGGAACTCAGGACCTTGTGCTTGTCAGACAGGCACTTGTGCCACTGAGCTATCTCCCAGGCCCTACTAGTTTGGCTTTTTTTTTTTTTTTTTTTTTAATGAGCAGAATAGATTTATTGGGGGGAAAGAAAGCTCCTGTCTGAGAGAGGAACAGGAGGGGGGTGCCATTTTTTTTAAAATGGAAAACAAATTCTGACAGGCTCTTTCTCTGCCCAGGCTGGGCTTGGGCTTGCATTCTCCTGCCTCAGCCTCCCAGAGGCTGGGGTCACAGGTGCACCTACAACATTTACTGAGCCCATGTCATATGCCAAAGATGTGGTTGGGAGCTAGGAGTGCTGTTGGAGCAGGACCAAGACACAGCCCCACCCCACGTGCCCTGGGTCCCCAGCACCCCTGACATGGCAGCTGGAAGGCAGAGGAGGGGCACCTTGACTGGCAGACTGCGGAGCAGCAATGTCTAGGAGGGGGCGGTGGAACCTGACCCAGGCAGCGGCTCACCTGAGCCCTGGAGCCTTCCCATGCCATCCATGGTGGGGGAGAGGAGGGTGGGCAGAGGGCCGCTGTTATGGTTTATGTCTAGTTGTCCCCCAAAGCCTCATGCAGTCATGGGGTGGGGCCTTCTAGAGTTTGAGACTTGACTCATGATCCACTGGGATTATGTGTTCTAGTACTGATGGGACTATGGGTCTGAGTACTGCTGGGATTACTTGACTCTTGATCCACTGGGATTATATGTTCTAGTACTGATGGGGTTATCAGTCTGAGTATGGCTGGGATTATTGGTGTGGCCTAAGGTGGATAGGCTGAGGCAGAGAGCCTGAGTGTAATATAAAGAGAGACAGAGAGACAGACGCTCACTGTTGCTCTCTGCGCCCTGGTTGGTCTGTTGCTTCTGTCGCGATTGTTGCTGTTCCTCTGCCATGAACTGGATGCTCTCTGCCCTGCTCCACTCAGCCTTGGGACAGCTGAATATGGACTGAAACCTCCAGCAACCGTGAGCTAAATAAACCTTTCCTTCCTTTATTTTGAGTGTCGGGTATTTGTCCCAGCAAAGAGTCAAAAGTAACTAAGACAGCCGCTAAGTCTCTGTGATGTGTGACCCATGATAAGGCCTGGCAACACTTAAGCTGGAGCAGAGCCCAGAGCCTTGGGGTCGTCCTAGATCCCGGCTTCTGGTCCCCCGTATGGCCCTGGAGCGGTGGACGACCTTGGGCAACTGAGGTCACCTGCCTGAGCCTCGGTTTGCTCACTCCAGCCTGGGTTTGGTGTCCATGTCTGTCCCTGGGTGAGTGCTCACGGCGTGCTCATTACCACAGCGGGAACTACCCCGGTGAAGCTCCGCTCCGACTCCCGGCTCCCCAGGAGGGGAGAGGAGGGACTCCCGGATGGTGCGGGGGTGGACAGGGCCGGGAGCGCCAGGCTGGGGGATGGGGTGGGGGGAGTGCCGGCCATCCTCGCGTCCTCCCGCCCCACGTGGGCGCGCAGGTGTCCGCCACTCCCCGCGCCCGCCTTGGCCGCGCCCCACCTCCCTCCCGCCGCGTCCTCCCCTAACCCCGGGTCTGGACGGGCAGCGGCGGCGGGGCTGGGAAAGCTTGAGTCACGGTGGGGGCGCGGCGGAGGCGGAGGCGGGCTCGTGACCCTGAGCAGGGTGGGGTGGGCCCAGGACCCGCCTCGGGCTCCCGGCAGCGGGACCCCACCGCGCGCCCGGTCCCCAGCACCCGAACACCGCGCATCCCGACGGAGCAGGCGCCCGTCGCGCTCTCTACGATGCCCGGGGCGCGGCTCCTGCGGCTGCTGCTGGCCGTGGTCTTCGCGGCTGCGGTGGCAGCCGGTGAGCCGGGGCCGGCGCTGCCTCCCACCGCGGGGGATGCCACCCTGGCCGTCGTCTTCGATGTCACCGGCTCCATGTGGGACGATTTGATGCAGGTGATTGACGGCGCCTCGCGCATCCTGGAGCGAACCCTGCGCAGCCGCAGCCTCGTAGCCAACTACGCGCTGGTGCCCTTCCACGACCCAGGTAACTCCCGGTTCGGCTCGCGCGACTTCCCGGCGGCTGCGCCTCCGCTCGCGGGGCGCACCTGGGCCATGCATGGGGGAACAGGGTGGGGCCCGGCCACAGCGTCCCCTACCTCCCAGGGACCCTTTGCCCCCGCTCCTCCTGCGCGTTCGATTGGCAAGGACAGATTGCTGGTGGCGCGGGCTGTGACTCTGGCGGGGCACCTACTGAAACCCGGGTCTTTGCCATTTCTGAGAATTTGCTCCCAGCTTGAATGTTGGAGGACAGAATAGGTCCCAAGCACAGGGCTCGGGCGACGTGGGGCCCACGGTGGCACTGTAGGGTGACCCTCCCCCCACCACGCCAGCCCCTCTGTCCCCTGGCTTCTCAGGAACACCGTAGCTCGGCACAAAGCGGGTGCCCACCTGCGCGCTTGTCCCTTGCAGGCAGCGCGCCTTGTCCCTGGAGCCCCTTTTGAGCAGCTCAGAGCTGGCACATGCTCTTGAATCGGGCCCTGGGCGGCCCCGTGGGGACAGTTCCTGCAGCAGCGCCGTGGTCCCCAGCCAGAGCTGGTGGCTGGTCCGCCGCACGTTCTCTTCGCAGTGGAAAGCTTCCTGCTTAGCACAGAGGCGGTCCAGTGCACCCCTCACGCCCGCCGGATGCCGGGGGCCTCTGATTTACTCTGCGCTCTATTGCTCTATCGCCTTTCTCCGTCTACCCGCCCCCCTAACCTGAAGGATAGCTTTAAAAGGAAAAAACTTCAAGCCGATCCTTCGCATGACGGAGCGGCAAAGCCACTCGCGCTGAGGAATTGCGCGCGGAGGGCGCGGTGGGCTTCGCAAGAGCGCACCTCTGCTAATCACCGCACCCCTAGGGCCCTGGCACTCTCCAGGGGGTCCCAGGCAAGAGCTTTGTCTTGGGGAGGTGGGTCCCTCTGCTTCCAGAAGCTCTGGGCTTCCCACGCCTCTGCAGTTCAAAGCCCAGCAGAAGGGCTCTGCAGACATTTCTGGCATCAGTGAAAGAACCGTCCCCCCACTGAGGCAACCAGGTTGGGGTGCTCCAGGAGCGGGAATGGCGTGCTGTCCCGTAGCTTTGGTGTCCAGCCCCTTTGGTGTCTGGTGGCTTTGGCAGGCACACGGGTTGCCCCCTCTCTTCCTGGCCGCCTGGATCCTCCTCTGGCTTCTGAGGATGTAGCACCAGGGAGGCCAGAGGTCCTGCAGTCCACCCCGGAATCCCACGGTGGGAGAGGCTGACCCTGGGCCAGCAGCAAGGCCTCTGGAAGGCCCGGGCCAGGGTGGCAGTGCTCCTGATCCATACCCTGAATTGGTCTCTAAAGTGCCTGGGGTAGGCCAGGAGCCAGAAGGGTATCCCCAGGCCCAGCAGGGGGCCACGAGGGCAGCCTCGGCTCCTCCTGCATGCCACCTCCTCCAGGGAGCCCTCCAGGACACCTACCTTCTCCCCCTGAAACGGAGCAGGCTGAGCCATCACTCATCCTCTTCCCCAGTTCCCCAAATCTGGCTCTCTGGAGACACCCCAGCTTCCCGCAGAGCAGGACACCCCCTCCACCGAGCCCCTGCTGTGGGTAGAGACCTGTGAGAGAGAGAGGACCAGAGACAAACTCTCTGAGGACACACAAGGCAGGAGGACCTCAGAGTGAGAACTACGCTGCGGGGTGGGGTGTGTACCCCTGTAATCCCAGCACTCTGGGAGGCTGAGTCAGGAGGATCACAATTTCGAGTCCAACCTGGACAACTTTTTTTTTTTTTTAATGTATTTAGTGCAGGGTCTACGAGGTTTCACTATACAGATTGGACTCACAGTGATTCTTCTGTTTTCAGCCTCCCCAGTGCTGGTGTTGCAGGTGCGTGCCGCCACCCTCAGTCTAAGCCTGGGCAACTCGATGAGACTATATCTCAAAGGGAAAAATAAAGAAGGTCCAGGGATGGAGCCGAGTGTGAGGGCGCTGGGTTCAGTCTCTGGTCCCCACACCACAGACACCGAAGTAGGAAGTAAAGCAAATAAACAAGGCGCCGATGAGTGTTTTCTGGGTTTGGACCATGACCTGGCAGGCGCTGGGGCCTGGGCTCTGCTGGGAGGGAAGGTTTGCTGGGGTGCAGGGAGCTGGCTGGGGATGGCTGGCAGGCAGTGTGACATGCAGGGACAGGTGTGTGGGTGCTGGTGCGGGGAAAGGAGGGGGGAGGGCGAGCGGGGCAGCCTGCGGGGAGGGGTCCTTGTGTTTCCTGCCATGGGTTCTGAGCTGGGATGGGAGCAGTGGCTTAAGTCCGCTGTGTCTTTGGAGTCTGTCAAAAGGCGCTTGAGAAGAAGACCCTGCTTGACAGGGCCCGAGTCTGCATGCTGGAAGGAATTTCACTGAGAAGAGGCTGGGGAAAGGAGGCCTTGGGTTTGGAATTTTTTTATAAGTCCTTTCTTCTTTTTTACTTTTAGAGGCAGGGTCTCTCTATGTGGTTCAGGCTGGCCTGAAATCCAGGGCAATCCTCCTGCCTCGGCCTCCCGAGTGCTGGCTGGAACTTCAGATAAGTGCTGCCATGCCCAGTGATTTCCACTAATTTTTAAGTGTAAGGTGTGGTATGTTTCCAGGGAGAAAAAAAACTAGACACATTTGCCAAGCATTTCATTTGGCTGGAAACTTAGATTGCTTTTAGGTCTTCTGCAGTCAAAATTACAAGAAGCCCTCCACGAGGTGGAGTGGCATCTTTGATTGGTTCTGCTGCAGGGTTAGGTGCCTGGGAGTGGAGACCCTAGGCCGATTTAACACAGGGTGGGCGGGCAGTACAGGAAGTTGTTTTCCAGAGAGGAGCCGGGAGTTGAGCCTTCGCCAGGGGCCCCTTTGAGTGCAGCATTAGAGAACACTGTTCTTCTTTTTGTTCTTCTTCTTCTTCTTCTTCTTTTTTTTTTTTTTTGTGGCACCAGGGTTCAAATTCACAACCTTGCACTTGCCAGGTAGGCACTTGTGCCACAGAGCTATCTCCCCAGCCCCAAGAACGCTCTTTTTGCCTTTGTTCCAAAGGCAGTGAGCCGGGTGTGGTGGCACACGCCTATAATCCCAGCACTTGGGAGGCTGAGGCAGGAGGATCGGTGTGAGTCGGGCTACAAAAGTGAATTCAAGGCCAGCCTGAACTGCACAGTGAGACCCTGTCTCAAAAAGACAACAACAACAACAAAAAATGCGGCAAAGCCCATCTCTTCTGTTTTGGTCGCTGGGGAGGGGCCGACATGGCTCCAAGCGCTCCTGAGATGGCGTCCTGTGCTGCTGTTGTCCTCTGCTAATCGTCAGTTTCTTGGCTGGCTTTTCTTCGTGTGTGTGTGTGTGTGTGTGTGTGTGTGTGTGAACAGGGTCTCGCTGTGCAGCTCAGGCTGGGCTTGAACTTACCTTGGGGTCTAGGCTGGCCTCAAAGTCTCAGGGATCCTCCCCTGCCTCAGCCTCCTGGGGGCAGGAATGACAGGTGTGCACCACCATGCCCGGCTTTGCTGCGTTTTCCACTAGGATCTTGACTGGTTTCCTTTTGTGCTGGAGTGAGGGCCGCATGGTGACGGTGTGAACGGTTCTTTTGTTCTGTGGTTTGTGACTTTCCAGGTTGTCGTCTTCAATGTGGTTGCTGCTGCTGCTGCTGCTGCTTCTTCTTCTTCTTCTTCTTCTTCTTCTTCTTCTTCTTCTTCTTCTTCTTCTTCTTCTTCTTCTTCTTCTTCTTCTTCTTCTTCTTCTTCTTCTTCTT
>PVKN010000034.1:0-99627 GCA_004027915.1 Capromys pilorides | reverse complement strand
GCCTCCCAAGTGCTAGAATTACAGGCATGTACCACTATGCCCGGCACTTATTTTGAAATTTTTATTTTTAAAGTTTTTGTCTTGTTTTTAAAATTTTCTTTTTAGCTTCAGTTTTTGGGTGTTCTGATTTTTTTTTTTTTTTTTTTTTTTTTTTTTTTTTTTTTTTTTGGTGGTACAGAAGATTGAATTCAGGACATTGTGCTTGCCAAGCAGGCACATAGCCCCCTGAGCTATCTTACCAGATCTACTTTTTTTACTTTAAGAGGAAAAAAACAAAACACCCAAAACTTCAAAACAAGGTAATAGGAAGGTAACATGGTTTAATACATTGTGTATGGTTATCTTTAAGTTAGTTATTCAGAGTACAAAAT
The DNA here is from genome assembly GCA_004027915.1 of Capromys pilorides. Taxonomy (NCBI): domain Eukaryota; kingdom Metazoa; phylum Chordata; class Mammalia; order Rodentia; family Capromyidae; genus Capromys; species Capromys pilorides. Next base: position 99,256 of record PVKN010000034.1, on the reverse strand, counting down.
ATTTGTCCAAACAATATTAGCACAAACCTTTCTTTTCATTTTTTTTAATGTATTTAATACAGGGTCTACCGGGTCTCACTACACAGCTTGGACTCGTAGTGGTCCTCGTATTTTCAGCCTCCCAGATGCTGGGATTACATCATGCCCAGTCTAGTCTCAGTCTCAACACGCCTCATGGTCGGGGCCAGGGTGGCATGCTGGGGATTGAACCCTGGTCTCTGCTCCTGCCTAAGCAGGCGCTTTAGTCCACTGAGCTATCTGGCCAGCCCTTGTTCCTATTTTTAACTCAAATTACTTTATAGGTTAGGAGTTTACGGGGGCTCCATGCTGTTCTGCATGATGATTCTCGTTCCAGGGACGCATATAAATCATTCGTCTTTTTAAAAAAATCTTTTGGAGGCAGGGTTTCGCTGACGTCCATGCTGCCTTGAGCTCACTAGGGAGCCCAGGCTGGCTGCAGACTCGCAGCGATCCTCTTGCCTCAGCCTCCGACGCCCTGGGGCTGCAGGTGGGCACTGCCGTGTCCTGCCACCTGCCTATACGTATCTACTAAAAGAGTGAATTCTTCCATGTACTATTTTTAATAAACTGAAAAATTCTTAGAACAGTTTTATGCAGCTCTTTTCTATTTATTTATTTATTTATTTATATTTTAATTTCATGTGTCTTGTACAGGCTCTCACTATGTGGCTCGGACTCATAGCGATCCTCCTGTTTTCAGCCTCCCCAGCACCGGGGTTACAGGCATGAGCTGCCATGCCTAGACTCGGGGGCTGGCTCAGCGTGTCCAGGGGTGGGGCCGGAGCAGTTTGTGGTGGTGGGGATTGAACCCGGTCACTGTGCTTGCCTAAGCAGGTGCTTAGTCTGCTGAGCCATCCTGCTGGCCCTAGAACAGTTTTAGATTTGCAAAATCATTGTGACCATACCAGGCTGCCATACACCCTGTGCCCACGGTCCCTGGGGTTAGCGTCTTGCATTCCTAGCTGCCTTTTAGCCGTAGAGTTACCGATGAGCCGTGCTGAGTCGTCGCGCTCTAAAGTCCACACTTTATTCAGATCTGTTAAATTTCTCTGCAGTTTGTTTTGTTTTATTTCTGAGGCAGGGTCTCACTGTATAACCCAGGCTGGCCTTGAATTCTCAGCAGTCCTCCTGCCTCAGCCTCCCCTGTGCTGGGATTACAGGCATGGGCCACCACACCTGGCCTTTGGGGGTAATTTTTTGTCCCCACTCTGGCCTCCATATGACATGCAGTTGCCTCTTCTTTTAGACACTTTGGGTTGGCTCTTTTTTTTTTTGGTACTGGGAATCCAACTCAGGACCTTGTGTTTGCCAGGCAGGTGACTGTGCCACTGAGCTACATCCCCGGCCCTGTGGGGTGGCTCTTGTTCATGACCCTGCTCATTTTTGGGAGTGCTGGTTGAGCATTTGGTCACTTGACTGTGACTGGCTGGTGTTTGGGGGGGAACTGCGGAGATGCAGGGCGGTGGTCATCAGAGCCCAGAAGGGCTCCCTGCCCCCATCGCTGCCTGCCCTACGAGCACCCACTGTCCCCTGGGAAGCCCCCCACTCCTTCTCTTTCCACACCGTGCATGGGGTCCCCCACGCCAGTTCAGGGCCAGGCTGCTCCCCTCCACCCGCCGCCCCTTCTCTTTATTAGTTCAGTGCGTTCTCCCCAGCCGTCTGGAGCCTCAGCCGCTTTGTTCATCCTTTGGGTTCGAATCCAAGGCTACTTTGTTTATTTTCTGCCTCAAATTCTTGGAGCTTTGCTCATTGGAAGCTCGCTCAGCTGGCTCCCGTGTCCCTGTGACACACTCCCATGTTGGGATCCAGGATGTTTTGAAGAAACTATTTTCCTCTTCTCTTCGTTTCTGAGCGCTTTCTGGCTTCCTGGCGTGGCAGGCTGCGGCAGCTCCTCGCCTGGCTTCCTCGGCCTGGTGCTAGGGTTGGCTGTCCCTCCCGGGCCCCCGGATGCTTCCCTGCAGCTTGGTGTCAGCTCCGGGCTGAGGGCTCAGGGGCTGCAGCGCTGTGGAGGGGTCCCCACCTCAGGCCCGTCCTCAGCCGCCAGCAGCAGGGCGCTGTGTGTGTCCGCGAGCCCACCGGGGTTTCTAGCCGTAACGTCTGGGTCTGTGTTAAACTCTGCTCCTTCCTACGACGTCTCCAGCTCCAAATTACTACCACATGGGCTTTCCACGCTTTCCCACCCGCAGCGGAGCCAGACATGTGCTGCTTCTCGGTACCTCCCGCTGCAGCAGGACGGACCTGCCTCCCACCCTCCGTCCTGTCCCCCATCCCCTGTCCCAGGGACTTAGCTGTAGGCTCAGAACCTCCAGCCGGCACCCCGGCTGGAAACAGCCTCAGGAACCACAGCGCGGTTCTTTCACCTGGGCTACCTAGCGAGACCCTGTCTCAATAAAAAACAAAACAAACAGATAAACATCCATCAACAGAAAAAGTCTTACTGCATGTTTTTTTAAAGTCTTTTATTCATTTATGTATTTGATGCATGGTCTCACTATACAGCTCAGACTCATAGTGATCCTCCTGTGTCAGCCTCCCCAGGGCTGGGGTCACAGGCGTACCCCAACACGTTGGTTTCGGTGGCCAGCACAGCATGCAGGGCACGGGGTCGAACCCAGGTCCTTGTGTTTACCAGGCAGGCACTTAGACCACCAAGCATCTCCCCAGCCCTCACTACTGTGGTTTTGCTTAGATTTCATTAACATTTCCTTTGTGGAAGAATTGGTGTTTAAAGCAGTTAATTTTGGGCCAGGGCGACAGCCCAGTGGCATACGCATCCTCCCGGCAAACACAAGGGCCTGGGTTCGATTCCCAGTTCACAAAAAAAAAACAAAAACCTATAATAATTTTTAAATAAGGGCAAATTTCTTTCTCTGCTCACAGATTTATTTCCTTTGGTACAGATTTATAATTTTATTCTTATATATTCCATCCTTTTCACTTAAAGATCATTTCTGAATGTTTTGTGTTTTTCGTTACTATTTTGACCGAAGTTTTTTCCATCGCATCTTTTTGCAGATGAGTATTGTTAGCCTGTTGGAAGTTGACTTGATTTCATATACTTCTTTTCTTTCCAACATTTTTTCAGAAGTTTTTTTAAAACTATTTTTTTGGGTGATGTTTTCTAGGTTGACAGCCACAGCCTGTCTGACTTATAGCTCCGTCTCCTCTTTCCCAATCAAATGCTTCTTATCTCAGGCGCCCTGTAGCCCCTTCTCAGCCTGAGCTTTCAGGGTGCGGCTGAGTCCTGGGGGTAGCTGGGGTCTTTTTGCGTCTTGTTTAGGGTGTTACACCACTTGCAGAGTGATGTTGATTTTTGTTGGAATTAGTCCCCCCACATGTTAGGCCGCTGCCCCCCACCAAGCTGAGTCCCTAGCCCTGTGCTGCAGGTTCTTAGTTCAAGACTTAGTTTGTCATCTAGGGAAAGATGATTAGTTTGTTTGTTTTGGGGACCAGCTCCCACTGTGTAGCCCAGACTGGCCTCAAACTCCTGGCGAGCCCGCTGCCCCCGCCTCCGAAGTGCTGGAGTGAGAGCGCTAAGCCACCACGCTCTGCACAAAAACTGATTTCCTTCAAACGTTGTCCACTGTGGGCTGGGGGAGTAGTTCAGTGGCTGGGCGTGGTTAGCTGGAGTGAGGCCCTGGTTTGATTCTTTGCATAAATACATACATACATACATAAATAAATAAATTTAAGAGATTATAAAATCAATTATGTTTAGCCAGACCTGGTGGCTCACGCCTGTAATTCCAGCTTTCTGGAAGCTGAAGCAAGAGGATCACCATGAGTTTGAGGCCATCCTGAGCTACATAAGTGAGTTCAAGGCCATCCTGAACTGCATAATTAAACCCTGCCTCAAAACAAAACAAATGAACGCCCCCCCCAAGTTAATCATGTTTATAAAATATCCTGATAACAAATTATCAAGAGATACAAATCTTGGGGCTGGGAAGATAGCTCAGCGCTCTAAGGGCCTTCCTGGCAAGTTTAGGACCCAGATTCCATCCCCAGTACCATGTGCTGTGATGGCCCTGGCACCCTGGATATGCTCCATGAGCCACTGAAACCAGGCGTGGTGGAGCACGCCTATAACTCCAGTGCTCCGGAGGCTGAGACAGGAGGATCACTATGAGTCTGAGCTGCATAGTGAGACCCTGTACCAAATAAATACTTAAATGTTAAAAAAATTTAAAAAGAGATACACACCCTGTAAACTGCTTTGATGCCCCCCCCCAGGCCCCGTGTGTGCAGCGTGTATTCTTCCAGTCATCGGCACATACGCCGTGGATTTCAGGAATCACAGTACACAGAGCGCTTTCAACCCTCCCCACCGACACCGCGTCTTCCCCACGTGCACATGGTTCCCCACTGGGCTTTGTGCTCATGCACGCGTGCAGCGTGCAGCGATCCCCTTCCTTGTGGGAGCTGTGCACCTGGAACGCGTCCTCCTCCTCCTCCTTCCTCCACCTCCCTCCCCTATTCTCCCACCCCTATCCACCTCTGGGTCCCTTTCCTTTTCACAAAAGATGGATCTCCTTGCCTCCTCTCCTCTGCCTTGTATTTCGCTCTTTAATTTGCTAGTGGCCGTGTAAGCCACTTGCGGTGCCCACACGTGTCGGTGACACGCAAGACCGGCTGCTGCTAGCGCCTGCGCGGCAGGCACCTGCATGTCTGCGCTGCGTCTCGGGGGAGCTCAGAAGCAGACCTGCGTGTCGGTGCGGGACCAGGGCCACTGCTGCTAAACCAACTGCTCCAAGAACACTGCTCCTGTGGGCCCTCGTGTGGACGGAGTACACGACTTCGTCTTACTGCGTTCTTGTGGTGTCAGGCCTTACGTCATTGGCTAGGTGAGACACGGAGCCCTGCTTTGATTGGCCGTTCAGTTCTTCTCCCCAGGCTGTCCCGGGAACCCAGCTGTGCGGCTGGCTTCCCTAAGGTCAGAGCCAGCTTCTGGTGGCCACGGGCAGGCCTGGCAGGGTGGGGCATTGGCCAGGTCCACCAAGTTGCCTGTGAGCTGGGACAGCTGGGGCTTGGGCTGTGCGCTTTTTGTTTGTTTGTTTTTGAGAAAGGGTCTCTCTACATAGGTCAGGCTGGTCTTTAGTACATTGTAGTCTGGGCTGGCCTCAAAATTGTGATCTTCCAATGGGCGTTGGTGGCGGAACCCTGTAACCCCAGCACTTGGGAGGCTGAGGCAGGAGGATCGGTGAGAGTTTGAGACCAGCCTGGGCTACAAAAGTGAGCACAAGGCCAGCCTGAACCGCATAGCGAGACCCTGTCTGAAAAAGACAAAAAAAAAAGTGATTTTCCCGCCTCAGTTTCTCGAGTGCTGGTATTGCAGGTGTGGGTCACCACAAAGGGCCAGGCTGTGTGCTCTGGAGGTGCGTGTGTGTGTGTGTGTGTGTGTGCATGTGTGTGTGTGTGTGTGTGCGTGCATGTGTGTGTGTGCGCGTGCGCATCCCTGAGCAGCAGTGCTACTAACCCGTTTATTGTGAAGTCGGGGTGCTCTGTCCTCCTGCTGCAGGAAGGAGCCTCTCCCTCTGCCTGCCCCGCCCCCCTGCTCTCCTCTTGGAGTCCGGGACATCTGTGCCCCTGGGAGGTGCCACCTGAATTGGGCGTGTCAATGTCCTACCTTCACCGAGCTGCCTGGCCGTTCTGACAGCCACAGGGGCTCTGACTTGCCCTCAGGAACCGTGAATTCCAGCAGGCTGTCACCCTCCATCCCCCAGGTGCTTTGAGAGAAGACAGCCTAGTCTTGGAGAAGGGCTAGGGGCGGAGTGGGACCCTGTCAGGGTGGGCGCTGCCGGAGGAGGGGTGAACTCTAGAGTTAGTTCCAGGAGGCAAACCCTGCTTGGAGGAAAAAGGGAGGGAGCCTGGAAGTGGCTGGCCGGGGCCCCCTGAGGCTGCACCCCAGGTGCTGGCTACAGGCGTGGCCTTTTCCACAGGGAGAGAGATCAGGGCCAGGCTTCTGGGCTCCTGGGCTTGATGGCACCGAGGGCATGGCCGGCCAGCTCAGCGGGGCTGCAGGCCACCGCTGCCCGGCTGTTTGCAAGGGCTCACCTGCGGCTCCCTCCTGTCTGGGGATCGGGGGTGTGACTCCGCAGCTGCCTGTGGGGACGCAGCTTGGATGCTGCTGCTGCTGCTGCTGCTGCTGCTGCTGCTGCTGTTGCTCGGTGGTGGCAACAGCTGCTCCTCCTCGCTGTTCTCCTCAGTGGAGACCGTGGGCCGCTCAGGCTGCCCTTGGGCGCCCGTGAGGGAGTGCGGTCAGGTGCTTGGGGGAAACCCTGGCGCTCGGCGAATCTTCACGCAGGGGAAGTGGCTGCCGCTCCTCTCAGCACTGTCACCATTGTCATTGTGTGGAGGCAGCGTGGACAATGGAAGGACAAGGCTTGGAGCCAAATGTGTGAATCTGAGTGTTGGACAGGTTCAATGGCATCTGCTCAGAATTCCCGTCCACCTGAGACCCCAGAATAGGACCTGCCTGGGAATAGGGTCCTGACCCGTGGAAGGAGACGAGGCCGTGCCGGAGGGGCCTTTGCTCTGTCACGTGCGGCGTCCTGCAGGAAGAGATCCAGACAGGAGACCAGGAGGCGCAGGGAGGTCTGCTCACAGGAGCGCCCAGGGCTGCTGACGGCCTCAGAGCAGAGAAAGGCCTGGCTCCGGCCTCTAAGGCTGTGAGCAGATCCACCTGGTGAAGGCCGCCAGCAGCCCAGGAAGCCGCCAAACGCCCTGGCGCCACTTCTAGCTGTGTGAGTGCGTCCGCCACAGCGCATGGGCCCGCGCTCTCACTCCTCAGTGAGGCTGTGTTGGGTGGGGCCCGAGAGTTTGGGTCACGAGAGCTCCATCCTCACAAATGGCTGGGTAGTACTTTTTGGGGGACAGTTCTCGCTGTGTTGGGCTCCTCATCATGAGGCGGGGTCATTAGAAAGCGAGCCCAGCCCTTGTGCTGTCTCCTCCACGTGAGTACCTCCCCTCTATCCTCTGCCCTGTGAGGCCAGACCCCAGCAGCTGCCCTGCCATGACCTGGCACTCCCGCCTCAAACCTCTCTGTTCTTTATGAATCACCCCACGTCAGGTATCCTGTTACAGCAACAGAGATGTGCAGGAGAACCCTCACCAAGCTGGGCGTCGGCCCTGATGCCTCCTCCCTCCTCCTCCCGCCCCCTCACCTCTCCCTCCCATCTTTCTTCCCCCCTCTTCCTCCCCTCCAACCACTCGTGGTCCACAGCAGCATTGGAATGGCAGTGTGTTACAATGCAGGGCAGTTGGGGGCTTTGTCCAGGGGTTCATTTCCCTGGGAGGACAGAGTGAAAGAGGGAGAAGGAGGTGACCTCTGATGACTGTGGAGATAGGTAGCCTCCATCAGCCTCCTCCCTCGTTCGGGCACCTCAGTCCCCATCCTTCTGGAGGACTTGGCCGCTCTCCCCAGAGCTGATGGTGCTGTAGGCCTCAGGCAGCAGGTGCAGCCATGGCTGGGATCACCAAGCAGCAGGAAGCGGCCCCCCTCTGTCCCTCTCCCTGGGGCTGCTGGGAGTGGGTGGCAGGGGTGAGTGGCAGATGCACAACAGGACAGGTGACAAGAAGACCTCCGCCCACACAGCCCCTCCGGCTTCAGGAGGTGGATTTCAGCCCGGCTCCATCCGCGGCAGCTGGCTTGCCGGGCACATTTGGGGACCATCTGTTTGGAGAGAGGGAAGAAGGCCCCAGATGTGCCTGGGTGTGCACACGTGTGCGCGTGTGAGATCCACCTTCCGAGCGCACTCTCTGTCGTCGCCCACCGGGGCCGACGTGAGGAAGCTCTCCCTGCGGTGTTGCCCGCCGTGTCTCAGCTGCGCACAGACCCCTTCCTGCTCTGGTCTTCCTCCCCGGGCAGGGCCAGGCTCTGCTGTGCTGCCATGCTGGACCTGTGTCTCTGTGTGACAGTGGCAGTGTGCGGTGGGAGAAGGGGGGTCAGGCAGGCCTGGCTGTGGGGTGTTCCCGGGGCCTGGCATGGCGCTGGGCGCAGGAGGCAGAGAGGTGACACGCGTGAGGACCGGGAGCAGGGCGGCATAGAGCTCACCATCCGCGCACGCTCACGGGGCCGTGGGGAGGTCAGATGAGGAGGTGGAGCCTTCTGGGCTCTGCAGGTCAGCACTGGGGACTAAGGAGTGTGGAGCTTACCCACAGTGGAGTCCTACTCTGCCAGGAAAAAGGCTCCGCTTCAGTCCTTGGTAGCCCAGCGGTCCTCTTGAGACCACACAGCTCATGCACTGAGTCAGGCGCCAGGCTTAGGTATTGCGTGGCTTCTCTTATGTGAGGAACCCAAGGTACAAATAGCAAAATAAAAGCCAGATCACAGGAAATGGGGACAGATACTGTACCGAAGAGCAGGGACCGAGAGATGGGGCAGGGAGGACCAAACAGCAGGATGACAAAGGGCTCTGAGTGCGTGGCTGTCGTGTGGAGCACAGCGTGAGGCACCGAGGGCACGCGCTGGCAATGTGAAACACAAAGCGAGCAAAACCCAAGCTTGAGAGTTTAGTAACTCAGAGAGATCTTGTCCCAAAATTAAAAATTTAAAGGTCCAGGGCCTGAGCTCGGGGTAAAGGTCCTCAGTGCCGTTCCCAGTACCAAAAAAAGGGAAAACACAGGTTCCTCTTCCTCTTCCTCTTCTTCCTCTCTTTTGCAGTTCTGGGATTGAACTCAGGACCTTGCACTTGCATTTGCCAGGCAGGCGCTTGTGCCACTGAGCTGTCTCCCTGGCCCTCAAGGGGGAACCAACACAGATGGCTAACATTTTGTTGTGCGAGGGTGACCCAGAAGGGAGAGGCAACCCGTCCCCCAGCCCCAGCTGGAAGCAAGTATAAAAGCCCCGGGCGGGAGCCAGCCCCACCGTGGGAGCCAGATGTCCGTGGATGTCAAGTAGGGCTCATGCTGGGGGGACCCACCCGGGCAGAAGGGGATGTGCCAGACTCCCCATGGGTGATGGTGGTTAGTAGAGGACAGGGGTGGAAGAGCAGGCCCGGGCACCAGGATGGTGGGGTGTCAAAAAAAAGCATGTTATCTATACTTTTGTAAAAGTTCTGCCAGCAATACTATGTGTGTGTGTAAGAAATAATTATGTATGTTATGAATAAAAATTTTGAAATTTTTAGACAAAAATGAAATGACCATCTTGGGTTGATAAACTTAGGGGATTCCTCTCTGGTTACCGCCAGACAAGATTCCTGAGTCTAGGTCCTGAGATGCTGGGGGACAGGAACTGGGAAGAGCTTGGTTTGTGGAGTCACCCCAATCACTGCCTGTCCCCCAGTGTCCATGGGGAGGGACATCAGTGGGGTGTGGCGTCCCCTGCTAGGCACCAGGGTGGGTTTAGAGGTGTCAGACCCACCTCAACTTGCAGCCCATGGGTGCTGAGGGCCTAGGAAATGGCAGAGTCGCTGTCACCTGCCATGGCTGCGAGGTAATGCATGTGGATTAGTATGCAATGAAGAAATATCCAGCGTGGGGCGGAATCACTACTTCTAGTCCAACTAGGTATCGAGGTGCCCATGCTGAGGCGAGGCCCCCGTAAAACCTGTCCCAGCTTCTGGGACCCTGCTCTGGCCACACTGTTAGGGGTTTATGCCTGGCTTCCCAAATCCTCGTAGTTCACTTTACAGATGGGGAGATTAAGGCTTAGCACTGTGAGCTGAGCTCTCACTGGTCCCATACCTGGTGCAGGGCTTGGTAGAGATCCGGGTGGGCAAAGGAGGATGAGATGAGCCGGGCGTGGTGGCACACGCCTGTAATCCTGGCACTTGGGAGGCCGAGGCAGGAGGATCAGTGTGAGTTCGAGACCAGCCTGGGCTACAAAAGTGAGCGCAAGGCCAGTCTGAACTGCATAGCGAGACCCTGTCTCAAAAAGACAAAAAAAGGAACATGAGATGGGACATGCAGACAGGGCTGAGGGTGATGTTCACACTCCTACTTGGTGATGGGGTATGAGGGGTACTCGGTGACCCCATGACCTCTCTGCTGAAGCGCTGACACCTGCTGAGCAGGGAAGTTTCACAGGAGGACTGGAATTTGGGATTCCTAAACTAAAAATAGCCGTTGCTAGAGTTTAACCCAGGGCTCCATTGGAACACTGAAGCATTTGCCTGTGAAATCGGGGTCCGCCCACCCCAGCCCAGCGCCTACTGCCGTGTTAGGGTTCAGGCTGCTTCACACACGGACAGGGCTGGCTCCCTGGCTGGCCGTGACATCCACTACTGTGTAGAGATAAAAACTTTTCCTGAGGGAACGTTGCAAATATATCCAGGGAAAGCAGTGCCCAGGGACTCCCCGTAGCCCCGCCACCCGGCATCCTCCGGCGGACGTGACGTCACCCTGCACCCTGCTGTCAGTGCGGCTCGCAGTCCTACTGTGTGCAAGGTTCCTCTATAGACTGCGGTGCACGTGTCAGAGCTGCAGCCGGCCCCGGAGCCCCCAAGCGATGTCCACGGACAGCAGACAGCGTTTCTGTCCCTTGCTGCTTCCTCTGTCCTCGCCAGGGTCCGGAAGGCCCTGAGTCCCGTCGCTGCCATCTGCCTCTGCTGGCCGCCCCTTCTCCGCTCTTCAGCTTTTCCCACTTTCAGCTACCAATAGCCGACCAAGAACCAAAGACAGGAGATGGAGAATTCCACAAACCGTTCCTGAGTTTTCAGCGGCGCACCCTCCCAACTGTGGGATGAAATCCTGCCACACTGCCCTGCTCTGTCCTGTGTGTCTCTGGGTCCCTCAGATCTGCACCGTATGTGCTACCTGCCTGTCAGGCAGTTAGGAGCTGTCCTGGCTGTGGACTGACTTGGCCACCAGCCAACACTGGCTGGCACAGGGCCTGTAGTGCTCATGCAACCCTACCCACCTAACAATGACCCAGAGTGCAAGAACAGCGACGCTGGCAATTATAGGCACGTCTTTTTTATATATTTAGTACAGGGTCTACAGGGTCTCACTACACAGATGGGACTCAATGATTCTCCTGTTTTCAGCCTCCCAAGTGCTGGGATTACAGGAGCTACCACCGCGCCCAGTCTCAGTCGCTGTCTCAGCGCCCCCTGGGATTGCTGGGCTCTGCCTAAGCTGGCGCTTTAGCCTCCTAAGCTATCTGGCCAGCCCTATAGCGTGTTTTGCTTGTTTGTTTTTGGCTTTTTTGAGAAAGAATCTCACTATGCAGCTCAGGCTGGCCTTGAACTCACGGACACCCCTCCCACCTGTCTCCTGAGTGCTGGGGTGACAGGTGTAATCCCTCCATGCCTGGTTACACTCTATGGTTACTGTTGTTCTGTTTTATTATTCATTATTGTTGTTAATCTCATACTATACCTAATTTATGAATTAAGCTTTAAGTTGGGCATGGTGGTGCAAACCTGTAATCCCAGCACTCACGAAGTTGAGGCAGGAGGATCCTTTCAAGTTCAAGACCAGCCTGGGCTACAAAGTGAGCTCAAGGCCAGCCTGAAGCGCATAGCAAGACCCTGTCTCAAAAAACATAAAAATAAAAAAATAAATAAATATTAAATTTTATCACAGGCACTATGTGGATGTAGGAAAAACCGTTCATGCAGGGCTGGTACTCTGTGATTTCGGGGTGCCTGGGGATCTCCCCTATGGACGAGGGGAGATTGCCGCACGCGGATACGCTGCGGTGGGCTTACCCACTTGCTGCATGTGGGATGGGGCTGGCTTTGGGCCGTCGGGACACAGCGGCTGTGGATGCCCGGGTGCAAGGCTCCCCCCACCGTGGGTGCACATGTGCCTCTTTCTGCTTGAGCACCTGAATGTGGCCTAACAGGGCCACCTGGTTCCCTGACGCCGAATGTTTTGGAAACTGCCCTTGCCTTCCAAAGCAGCTGGGCCGTCTGCGCCTCTCCCGCTCTGGGTGGACGTCCTCCTCCACGTTCCGGCAGACACCGGAGGGCAGGTCTGGGCACTCTCCATTGCCCTTTGCGAGTACCGATGTCCACTCCGGGTTTGCAGAACGCTTTGTGCTTACTGACCTGCTGCGGCTGGCTCTGGGCTGTGTGTTCCAGATGGATTGCTTGTTGTATTTCTGTTTCTTTGTCTTTTCTTTTCCACTGAGAGTAGGAATGGGTGAACAGGGAGGGCAGCGTGCAGGGTGCTCTCAGGAGTGTCTGGGTCACATGTCGGGGGCTGCAGCTGGGAAGGGGCTGGGCCTTGCCGTTTGTTCCCTCTCTGGGCCCTCTGGAGCCCATGGCCCTGCTCTGGGTCCAAGCGTGTCTGAACCTCTGTCCCCACAGATATTGGCCCCGTGACACTCACAGCGGACCCAGTGGTGTTCCAGAAGGAGCTTCGAGAACTCTACGTGCAGGTGGGCTGCCCCAGCCCCTGCTGTCGATTTTGTCCTTCTCAATCTGTGACAGAAACCAGATTTTTGCTCCACCTGGAGCCAAGATGGTGGCTTCCTCCCCATGATTTCCTCTCAGCTTGGTGGGGGTCTGCACCTGGCTCGGAGCCTGTGGAAAGCTGTACCCACTGGGCTCCTTCCCTCCTGAGCCCTGTGCCCAGCACCTACAGCTTATTACTTGATGAATAAATGAAAGGGGCGAGGGGGAAGCATCTGTACCCACTCAGGGGTGTGAGGACACAGGCCCAGCTCTTTTAGGGGCCCTGAGGGCCTTGTGTGGAGGACAGTTGGGTCAGAAAGAAGCATCTGCAGAAAACCCTGTGTGCAAACCCCGCGCCTGCTGGCTGGGAGTGCAGACATGGGGATGGGGTGCAGGTGTACTGGGGTGACCCCGCGGTGGGAGGCAGCTTCGGCTGCTTTCCTCTTGTCCTCTACGCCTGTATCTGCTAGGTTGTGGGCATTGAGTGGTCTCTGGGGACTCTGCTGGCCATTCCCATGCCCCGCCCCAGGCACGTGCCACGCTAGTAACTAAGGATGCGGGCAAAGCTTCCTGGTGTTGCATCGCCCTCCCACGCCATGGTCGACGGGGTGGGATCATGTCACTCTGCACAGCGCATGCGTGAGACCAAATCGGCTCAGGCAGGTCTGACGCTGCGCTGCTGCTCTGTGCGGAAGAGGCGGGCGCCACGGCTGAGCCCGGTTGGGTGGCGCCAAGGCCCCGCGTAGGGACCCCCCACTCCCCTGGGTCCCAGAGGAGTCTCCAGGTGCCCTGTCTGAGGAGGAGGCGGCAGCGGCTGACAGACTCCCTCTCTCCAGGGCGGTGGCGACTGCCCCGAGATGAGCGTGGGGGCTATCAAGGCGGCCGTGGAGGTCGCCAACCCCGGCTCCTTCATCTACGTCTTCTCGGATGCCCGCGCCAAGGACTACCACAAGAAGGACGAGCTGCTGCGGCTCCTGCAGCTGAAGCAGTCGCAGGTGAGCGCAGGCGGGTCCTCCGGCTGGGGAGCGGGTGCGGGGTCCCGCCCTCTTGCCAGCCTGGCTCTTGACGAGGCCGCTCGGCCCCCTCCCACGCACCTGTGGAGTCCGCGCCTTCTGTCTTTGACATCTCTGCTCCCATCCCCGCCCTGCCCACACCGTCGCAGGGCTCAGAAGAGAGCTTGGGCCTTTCCGTCCTGCAGCCTGGGTGCACCAACATGAAGCTCCTCCACACCCTGCTGCTGGGCTGTGGATTTTCTCTCATTCACTGAGTACCTACTGTGTGCCTGACCCGCGGGAGCACTTGCCCTGCTTGGCCCAGGGACCCCACGCCACAGGCCTAGCCCCTCCACCCTGCGGGTGGCAGCTGGAGCAGACCCCAGAGGGGCCTCGGGTCCATCTTGCAGGTGGTCTTCGTGCTGACGGGCGACTGTGGTGACCGCACCCACCCTGGCTACCTGGCCTACGAGGAGATCGCCTCCACCAGCTCGGGGCAGGTTTTCCACCTGGACAAGCAGCAAGTGGCGGAGGTGAGCGAGGCCGCTGCGTCCCGCACCTGCGGGGCTGTGCAGTGCTGGCACCCAGTGGGGCTTTGGGTTTTCTGCACAAAATTGTTTACAGGTACAGAAGCTGAGGCTTTTCTGTCTCTGGTGGGTCAGCCTGTAATCGGAATACTCTGGGAAGCTGAGGCAGGAGGTTCTCAAGTTCAAACCCAGCATGGGAAGCTCAGGAAAACCTTGCCTCAAATTTAATAAAACAAACCAAAAGCCATGCAAGGGGTGGGGCAGGGCTGAAGATTTGGTTCAGCGTAGTGTGCCCAGCCCTCTGGGGTCTCTGCCCCACTCCTCGCCTCCCCACCTCCCCAGGTGGCCTGAGTCTCCTCTGACAGGCTGCTCCTCCTTCCCGGGCCTTGGGGCATCCTGCTGCTCTTCCTGCTCTACCTGCCCAGCTCTTCTCAGCCTCCACCTTCCCACGGAAGCCACCTTCCATTTCCTGTGGCTCTTGGGTCTCCTCAAACCCTCTCCCACTCCTAGCTGTCTCCTGTCATTGCCATTTGAGGCTTATGTGGTCATTTCAAGTTCCTGGTCCGGGAGTGCCCTGAGGGCTGGGCTGTGTGGGTTCCATTTTCCACCAAAGCAGCAGGTGCTGGAGAAACAGCGGGCAGTGGAGCCGTGTCTCTGTTGCCCGAGGGGCCCTGGGAGGAAGGGGAAGGTGCGAGGCCGGCTGGGCTGGGGGCGGGCAGGGTGGGGAAGGGGCTGCTGTCGTCCTCGGGAAAGGTTCCGTGCGCTGCTTATTTATGAGCTGCAGGGAACGCTTTCCAGGGCCCTGTTTAGATTAGCGTGCCTTCACTTCCCGATGACAGATGGCGTTTACGGTTCCCGGCGACACTCTCAGCTTCGGGTTTTGGCGTGTCAGTGGGCCCTGGCGCTGAGCCCCGAGGGAGGGCGGGGGGTATCACAGAGCAGGCAGATAGCTCCCGGCTCGTTTTTGGGGAGACCTTGCTCCTGATCAACTGCCTGGGAACCAGTTTCCTGCCAGGAGCAGGTCAGACACAGGGTGGCTGCGGGCAGCTGGAGGTTGGGGCGTAGGTGGGGAGCACGCCAGGCTCCTCGTGGTGCGCTGTCCCCTGGGGGGCCGGGTGGGCAGCGCGTCAGCTTTGGTGGGACCCCGATGACCCGCACTGGCTGCCTCCGGGCGGGCTGGGTCTGCTCCTTCCGGGACTCAGAGCCCTGTTGTTCGTTAGCTTAATGCCTTGGCTCAGGCTCCTTCCAGATGTTCCCGGGCATGTGGCCGGCCTGGGAACACAGCAGGGCAGCCACGGCTGCTGTGCCCCCCACCCCACCCGCCCAGCCCAGGGAGCTGTGTCTTCCCCGGGACCCAGAAGTGCAGAGGTCTCCAAGTGTGCTGTGTGGTGAGCCTGAGATGCTCGCAGCGCGAGTCCAGGGCTGCACGACGGATGCGCTCCACGCGCTGCTCCCCTAGCTGTGCACCTGCCGCGTGGAGTGCGGTGTTGGGCGACCGGGCGGAGGTCCGGGTGGGCCTCTCCTGCTCTGGCTCATGGAGTGCTCTTCCGCAGTGGCGGCAACGCTCAGGCCCCGGGAGCCCCTTGGGGTTCCAGAAGAACTAAGGCGAGGTGGAGGCCAGGCCGCCACCCTCACACAGACAGGGGACCTTGGTGGAGGCAAGCAGTATGGCCTCCAGTCCCATCCCAAAGGTGAGGATTTAGGGACGCCTGAGAGGTAGCCCTGGGCGGGGGCAGCAGAGCCAGGCCACCTGTCACCCCACAGCAGCCCCCCTGCCCGGGCCGGGGAAGTCCTGTCTCTTCCAGGAGAGCAAAGGCCTTCCACTCTCCTCTGTGTCCCTGGTGTCCGCATTTCCCATCTCTGCACGGTCAGTGCTGGAGGCTGTCACCCTGCAGGACCCAGGGCAGCAGACACAGACGAGTTGCTCCAATTTTGCACGCTAGACTAGGGAGAGGCCACTGCTTTCTAGGATGCTCGGGCCAGGGTGGGGGCGGGGAGGTTCCCACTGGGTGGTTTTGATTAAGGGGCCAGGAGGTGACCTCATCCTGGACCCTCTCAGGGCCCAGCAGCGGTTGAGGGCTTGAGGCCTGGGCTGGGGACAAGACTTGGCTAGCTTCTGAGCACAGCCCTGTCCCCTGCCTGCTGGGGGCCTTTGAGCACAGTGCTGAACTCTGTGGGCCTCAGTTTCCCTGCAGAGGAGTGGCCAGGATGGGAGGAGCCAGGCTGGGTAAGCCTTAATGAAGGCCCAGCTCCCTGTGCTTCCAGGGAGGCCAGATTTCCCTGGTTCCATGCAAGCCCTCCAGGAAGAGGAGATCTCCCTAGAAAAGATGGGAGCCACTGCCTGGGGTACCCTCTGGCCCGGCGCCCAGGCCCTGAGACTAGGGTCTCTCCTCCTCGTTCCACCACTCTAGGCTCCGGACACAGGCTCCTGGAAAGTGCTCCAGCCCTCAGTTTTCCAATCTGCGGCCCTGAGGCCCATCTGGCATCCTCGTCCCCCTCCCATTCCCTCAGCCGCCCTGGCTGTCAAAGGTCCTGGACGTGGCCTCTAGGGATGATTTATCTGCCATGAGGGGCCCAGTAGAAGCCATCTGGCCAGGCATCAGTGCCAGATTTGTTCGTTCCTTCCCCATTAGCGACCAGGAGAGGAGCCCAGCGCTGGCTCCCAGGTCCCACGGCCTATTAACATCTGGAAGCCATTGCCTTCACCAAATAAACACTGTGCTTGCTTAACAGAGGCCGGGTGCCTGGGAGGCTCCCAGATCCTACCTCGGGGCCCTGGGGGCAGCACAGGGTCCAGAGGCCTTGCCTCCCACGCCTGGCCCTACAGGGTGTCTGGCCTTGCCAGGGCCAAGGGGGGCCCCCAACACCAGCGCAGGGAGGCCACCTGTTCAGGGGCCAGGCCTCATCGTGGGCAGAGGGTCGGTGGTTGGTAGCCCACGTCCATCACGCTCCATGGTTCGGTAGCCAGAGCTGCCGGGCATCTTTCTCCTCCAGCGCTTCTCCAAACAAGCTGGTCATGGCTGTTGCAACACAGTAGCACTTGTGACTTGATTGGTGGTTGTCGCCTGAGGCTGGCTTCACTGTCTGGCTGCTTTGCCCAATTACAGTCCCCCTGCCCCACTGGCCTCTGACAAGGCCTGGCCCTGGCATGGGACAGGAGTCACTGAGCTGCTTCTCTGCTGTCAAAGGGCGTCACTACCTTGCCAGTGCTTGCTGGCCTCTCCAGCTGCAGCCGCTTAACTACAGCTCCCTTCCAGCCCGTCCCCACAGGGACCAAGACCTTGTCTGTATCCCTTGGCCAAGACAGGTGGGAATGTTATGAGAAACATATCACTTAGAGATCTAGGCAAAAGCAAGACTGGAGCAGTGCCAGGTTTAAAAATACTTGAGTTTTCAGGATACTGAATTCTTATCCTGTGATAATTGAAATCTTACCGCATATGTTTCAGCTCAGCATGAACAAAACATATGCATTTTGTAAATCTCAGGCAATGTTTCCAATTTCCTTCTTTTCCTCCCGTGCAGATCATAAGGTACGCAGAGCTGGAGGACTCAGAGCCAGGATGGCCAAGAGTTAACATGCAAGACCCCACTGTTGATGGCTGTGCTCATGGCAGACATTGCTAATCAATTACGGAATTTTTCCTATGGAGGCTAAATGTGGTTTTATTTTGTTTTGCTTTATTTTTGCGGTGCTGGGGATGGAACTCAGGACCTTGCACTTGCCAGGCAGGTGCCTGTGCCGCTGAGCTATCATCCTGGCCCCTTAAATGTGGTTTTACATCTCTCCTTCAAGCACTATTCCAGGCAGCCACTTCCAGTTAGATACAATGGGTGAACAGCTGTGCACCCCTGTACGTGCTTTCTTTTGTGTATATTAGAGTTGTGGCATATTTGTAATTTTAAAATGACTTTTATTTTAAAAATTACTATGAAAAATTTCAATGATACAGAAAGTAAAAAGAGCATGCCTGCCAACTAGACAGAGCCACTGTTCACATTTTTGTCCATTTGGCTTAATAATCTGTATGCTTTCTTCTTCTTCTTTTGAGGGGAGTCTGTCTCAGGGCCTTCACCCTGCGCTGCATCTCAAGCCTTTCCCACTGAGTCACTCAGTGGCCCTGACTGGGCTTGAACTTGCGGTCCTCTCCCTCCTCAGCCTCCTACAGCACCAGGATTACTGATACTAAAACACGACCTAGTCAATTAATCATAGTTTCCCCCTGTACCGTCTGCTACATGGTCCATGTTTGGATTTCAGTAGGTCTTTGACAGCAGTTTTTGTCCAATCGGGAGTTTCTCAAATACCACACATTTTGGTCAGCTTGTTCAGTCAAAAAGTCCCTGTGAGTCTGGAACCAGCTGCCCTCCCTCCCGTGCTTGGTGATGCACATTTGTTGAAGAGGCCTTGACTCGTGCTGCGTCCCAGGCCCTGGAGTCCCCCGGTCCTTTCCTTAGGGTGCTAACATTTTCCTTCGCTCCGCATTTCTGCCTCAACCGGGTGAGCGTCAGGGCTGGTCAGACAACAGCCAACGTTGCTGGCAGGAGGAGCTCAGCGCTGTTGCTGTGTGTCACGCTGCGCTCACACGGGGAGGCAGATAACGTCTCATCGCCCCGCTATTACTGATGATAAGTGTGCTCAGCGGGGAGGCGGTGGTGACAGCCAGCTCTGTGCACCAGGAGCCTGTCTTTCTCTCCCTTTGTGACTCAGGCCGTCCGTGGGGTAGGGCTGTGGCTCCGCGCGGACATCCAGTTTCCTGTCCACCTTCCATCTCATGGCTTGAGCATCCACCGAGGAACCTGGCCTGAAACGATGATTTCATGAGGGGTTGCAAAATAATGATTTCCTTCTTGCCTCATCCCTTCCACATTTATCCTGGGCCTCCTTCCAGGAAGCGCGTCTGCTCGTCGGAAGGGATGATCTAGTTTTTCTGAAGTTCAGTTCCCACTGGGAAGCTAGGAGCCACCCTGAGTCCTTTCTCTGGAGTTAGGAGGTCACTGGCCGTGGCGACAGGCGAGGCTCTGCGGCTGAGGTTTTCTCTGTCTCTTCTGAGCACCATTCGGAGACATGGATTGTATAACTCAGTGTGTTTGCATTGTTTTCTTTTTTTGTTTCGGGGCTCAGTGTGTTCCAGATTTAGCCAGCGAGAGTGATTCAGGCTGGTTCCTGGTCCTTTTGCTTTGTCCTTGTCTGTCCTTGAGAGCTTGTTTTGTGGAATAACCGATTCTCCCAGTTGACCTAATGCATTCCCCGCCCTCAACCTGAAATCGCCCAGCTTTTTTTCCCCTTTTTGAGACAGGGTTTCACTGTGCAGCTTGGGCTGGCCTTGAGCTCATTTTGTAGCCCAGGCTGGTCTTGAACTCACAGCGATCCTCTTGCCTCAGCCTCTACGCCCAGCTACCAATTTTTTAAGTGAGTCCCAGTGGGGAATGTTTTAAAAGGTATGAGTGGCCACCACTAATTTGGAATTTGTGGACAGCACTGCTGATCTGTCTGTCTGTCTGTCTATCTATCTATCTATCATCTATATCTATTCATCTATCTAGTGTCATCTATATTTATATGTATCTTATATATCTATATTTATCTACCTATACTTCTGTTTATCTATGTGGTTTATATTGATATTTCCAATTCAAATTTCACATTGCAGATTTTTTAACTTCCTTTATCTGATTGTAAACCTGTAACTTGCTCTTACATTTTGTTATAAGAGAAAATTTTGATTCATAACATATTGGCTGCAGCCAGCTGCAGTGGTGTGCACATGCAAAGGCAGCACTCAGGAGGCTGAGGCAGGAGGATTGTGAGTGAGTCCAGCCTGGGCCACTTTGTGAGTTTGAGGCCGTGCTGGGCTAGATAGCGAGACCATCACAAGCAAACAAACATTACTATCTTTACCTATTTTAGTCCAAAGGTGATATAGTTTAAAAATTGCTATATTGATTGTCCTTCCATTTTTTTAAATGTATTTGGTACAGGGTCTCTCTACACAGCTCAGACTTGTAGTGATCCTCCTGTTTTCAGCCTCCCCAGCACTGGGATTATCGACCTATGCTCCTGGCACAGCACGCAGTGCTGGGGATCCAACCCTGGCCCCTGTACTTGCCTAAGCAGGCACTTAGTCTGCTGAGCTGTTTCGTAGTCTCTGTCCTTCCAGCTTTAAACTACTGAGAAATATTTCTTGGCAATTCTTTTTTTTTTTTTTTTGTTTATAGTCAAATAAACTAAGTAAAAACAAACAATCCTGCAATGTGATTTTTTTTTTCTTTTTTTTTTCCATATTGGGAACTGAACTCAGGACCTTGCACTTGCGAGACAAGCACTTATTCTACTGAGCTATCTCTCTGGTCCATGCAATGTGAAATTTGAATTGGAAATGTCAGTATACATATATCTCTCTATATATCTGTATCAATATATATATATCTATATAGATATGTATCTATCTATCTATATTTTATTTTATTTTATTTATTTTATTCATTTTAGAGAAGGGTCTCCAGGGTGTTCAGGGTCTCGCTACTAGATCAGACTCATAGTGATCCGGCTGTTTACAGCTTCCCAAGAGCTGGGATTACAGGTGTGTGCCACCACGCCCAGTCTCAATTGCTGTCTCAGCATGCCCTGTGGGAGGGACCGGCACCGGCACGGTGGGCCCAGGGATCAAACCCCTGGTCCCTGTGTCTGCTTGCAGGCACTTTAATCCACTGAGCTATTTGGCTGGGAAATGTCAGTATAAACCAGAGAAATAGATAAGTAAAAGTAAGGGATCATAAATAACTCACTCACCCATACTGTAACAATTAACTAAAACCTCAACATGCTCATACTTAATTCATCAATACAGTAACACAAACGCAGACACAGCTCCTAAAAATAAAGAAAATCAAATAATAACACTAGACCCCCGTGTCTTGGGATACTGCTCCATAGCTATAGCGGTAGTATAAGCAAACACAACCATTATTCCACCTAAATACACCAAAAATACTACCAATCCTAAAAATGAGGAAGAGGGACAAGGGGCAGCGAGGGTATCTGCGGAGGGCCGGGCCCTGCCTGCCCTCTTCCCCAGCTGAGCCCTTGACCCAGGCAGTGCCTTTCAGTTGGAGAAGCCAAGAGGGCGACACATCCCAGGTGGGCCTGCTGGGGAGGCCGGGGAGTGGGTGGGCCAGCCGGACCCCACCTGTGCTGCCTGGAACCCACATGGGCAGCCGCAGCTTGCAGCTAGCTGGGGACCTGGCCCGGGCGGCTCAGACATGGCTAGACAGACACCAATCAGGGTGCCGATGCCTGCAGGTGCTGAAGTGGGTGGAGTCAGCGATCCAGGCCTCCAAGGTGCACCTGCTGTCCACAGACCACGAGGCGGAAGGGGAGCACACGTGGAGGCTTCCTTTGGACCCCAGCCTCAAGGAGGTCACCATCTCCCTGAGTGGGCCGGGGCCTGAGATTGAAGTCCGGGATCCGCTGGGTATGTGCCGCCCTGGGGCTGGCCTCCTTGGGAAAACATGGGATGGGACAGAGACAGAGGCTGGGGGGCAGGGGGCTTAGAACCAAGGCTGCTGGGATCCTGAGGCAGGGGACACAGGGAGCAGAGGGCTGCGGGAGGGGGCAGGAAGGCAAGAGTTAAAACAGGAGCAGCCCTCTCAGCAGTTTCTAGGGACCCCATGGCCAGGGTGGGTGGGCGTGGGAGCCTGACGCCCAGGGTTGAGGGGACTGAGAAGGCCTGGGGCTTCCGCAGGGCGCATCCTCCAGAAGGACGAGGGTCTCAAGGTGCTGCTCAACATTCCCGACTCGGCCAAGGTGGTGGCCTTCAAGCCCGAGCACCCTGGGCTGTGGTCCATCAAGGTAGGGGCCCTGGTGCAGGGTGGAGGTGGCAAACCGGGGTCCTGGGCATGGGCGGGGCTGTTGGCATAGCAACGGGAGTCCAGCTCTCAGAACAGCAGAGCGTTCTGCTTGCAGGGGAAGCAGAGAAGTTAATTTGGGAGCGATCAAGGACTTGGAGAAAGCACTTCAGTGTCCCTAGGAGCTGTCCAAGATAGCTTGAGCTTGAACTTGAGGAGTGTGTAAAAAGTAGCCAGGGTGACTGTTGGGGGATGGCAGGGGACCACAGTGATGGCAGGAGGCCGGGAGCCAGGGCCTGCAGCCTGCCTCGGCCCAGTGGAGCATCCTGTTAGAACAGGCTGCTGGGTCTAGGACTGCAGTAGGTGGCAAAGGGAAGGGTAGCAGTGCCCCCCGCCCACCCCCCAGACCTTTGAGCATCTTTGAGCATCTTTGCGCTCTGAGCTCTAATGCCATAAGGATGGTGAGGAGGGACTTAGAGGTTTAGGGAGGACAGGGCCTGCTGATGTCGGGGGGCTGGAGGGCTGACAGGCAGAAGCTTTGAGAGAGAGCTTGGGGTGGTCAGCAGGGCTTCTGCTCCTGTGCCGGGTGGGGACACGTGAGCCACCACATCCGCAAAGGCAGGAGATCTGGAGCAGCTGCTGCTGCGGGGCTGGAGGCCGACGCTCCGGTAACACACGGGCCTTCAGGTCTACAGCAGTGGCCGCCACTCCGTGAGGATCACGGGCGTCAGCAGCATCGACTTCCGGGCCGGCTTCTCCACGCAGCCCTCTCTGGACCTCAACCACACCATCGAGTGGCCCTTGGAAGGTATGACCCCCGTGACCCTGCGGATGGTGTGACCGGCGTGGGGCCTGCAGAGCTGAGGCTTGGCCCTTCTCCCAGCCCACATGATGTGCCAGTAGGGATCAAAACATGAGCCATGTTTAAACTTTAAAGATTTATTACAGTAAAAGACACACGGCTGTGGATCCCCTTCAAATCCTCCCCTGCACACTGAACACACTGATGCTTATCACTTTCTGCAGCAGCTTTAGAGTCCCTTTCCTGAGGGTCTAGGTGAGGGGTAGTAAACAATTCAGTGAGCATGGCCATTGGAGCTGTCCTGTGGACAGGTAGCCCGTGGAGGTGGCGCGCTGCGTCCTCATCTACCTTAGCCATCAGACCTGGCACCTTGTGACTTCCTGCTCCTCCCCAAAGCCAAAGTGACAGAGAGGAGCAGGTGCTTTAAATCAGTTGAGGGCATTCAGGCGGCTGCAACAGCACAACTGAGACACCCTGGACAGGGGATTTCTAGAGCTGCTGTGGAAAGTGGCAAGGACTCTGGGATCGGTGAGTGTGAAGGGAGAGGGAGGAGGGCTGTAGGGGGATCAATAGCGATGTGTCTTTTTGAGACAGGGTCTCGTTATGCAGCTCAGGCCGGCCTTGAGCTCACTTTGTAATCCAGGTTGGTCTTGAACTCACAATAATCCTCCTGCCTCAGCCTCGCAAGTGCTGGGATTACAGGCGTGTGTCAGCACCCCTGGATGCAACGTGTCTTTTACTGTAATAAAAATGTCTAAAAAACTTAAACACATGCTATTTTTCCATCATACCTTGGTGACATGTGACATTGACCTTTGAGCATCTTCTTGGCCATAGAGGCCTCCAGGACCTTTAAGTTAGCTCACGTCCCCTGCAGCCTCCTTAGCTCTCCAGTGAACGCGGCACTAGGTCAGTGGCAGCACAGGCCCCTGGGAGCTGACGGCTCCCCGTGAAGGGGACTCTGGCATGCCCTGAAGGGGGTGTGGCCAGGGCCCCAGCCAGGTGCTCCCCAGGCAGGCAGAAGCCGGCCAAGCCTGGGGGGACATTGAAACTGGAGGCTCAATTTTCAAATTGGAAGCCACCTCCAGGGACTGAGGAGGCCGGTGGGCCCTGGGCAGCTCCTTGCGGGGAGGTCACAGGTCGCCATCAGGGGCCTGACTTACCGTTTAGAAAATGTGGCCCCTTGCCGTGGCCATTCAGAGAGCGGGGCTCACGCAGAAGAGAAGCTGGGAGTGTCTGGGAGCAGATTAGGCCAATCTGTGTGGCTGAGAGGCGACCCAGCAGTGCGTGCTGGAGCCTTGGGGCTTCCCTTCATGCCCGACATAGGTCACTCTCCTCTTGGTTTCTCCGCCAGCACCAGCAAACAGCCTCAGCGTGAAATGAACTGAGAGCCACTGTGTATTTGCTTTGCCAGGAGCAGGAAGGGGTAGAAGCGGGGAAACTGAGACTGCCCTGCAGCCAGGAGAGCAGAGGTTCTGGACGCAGTGCAGATCGGGGTCTGAAAGTGGACCCATCCCTGGCGGGTCCCCAGCGGGTGTGGATGAAAGGCGATCCTTGTGGGGCCTCCTGGGGTCTCCTCTTTTGATCAAGATGGAGATGAAGAAGGCTTTTAAGAGAAGAGAGACAGCAAGGCAGTTGCAAATGCTGAATGTTGATGGGAACTTGGCCTCAGTGCTGGGGACACTGGGGCCCCCGAGAGGTCTGTGGCTGACAGGACAGTGGCCACCTGGCCTCAGGGAGCAGCTGCCACACACCATTGGTTGATTTGCGTGAGACAAGACCTGGAGACCATGCTGGCTCTCTAGAGGCATCAGAACCGCTAGACCTGGCTCTGCCCTAGTGTCATCCGAGTCTCTGCAGAAGATGCAGGAATCGCGAGAGTCCCATCATGCACACCTGTCTCCTCCTGATGATCTTTGAGAGACAACAGAACAAAAACAACTGTGTGAAAAGGAGGGACTTGGCTGGAGTTCCAGATTATCTAAGGAGATGATGAAGCCGAAGTCCAGCTCTGTGTCTTTGGGGAAGACACAGTGAAAGCTGCCCCGTTTACATCGAGCTGGGAAAAGAGGACAGGCAGACAAAAGCGGGGTCGGGGGGTCCTCCGGCTGGGCTTTTATCTGCTCCAAGTTCCTTCTTGAGGCTGGTCTGGTGGCTGCTAATGCCAGGGGCTTTCCTGGTCCTGAGGGCCAGGTCTGCAGAGAGGGGTGTGACAGTTGCAGGAAGCCAGTGTTGGCCGGACACTGGCGTTTCAGGACCACGGACAGCGGCACGCTCTCTGGATAAACTTCAGCCTCCAGCATGAGTAGGATGAGGTGGGCAGAGGCGGGGCGGGCAGTGTTGGAGCAGGGGGACTGAGCAGTTGGGTCCCTGAGTTGTTGTCCGAGTCCCCTCTCTCTGCTCTCCCCTGCCTGGCAGGCGTCCCCATCTCCCTGGTGATCAACTCCACGGGCCTGCGGGCACCCGGCCGCCTGGACTCCGTGGAGCTCACGCACAACTCGGGGCGGCCCCTGCTGACTCTGCCCGTGCAGCCCCTCTCCAATGGGTCCACTTCCCAGCTGTGGGCCGGGCCGCCCTTTCATGCCCCCAAGGAGCGCTTCTACCTCAAAGTGAAGGGCAAGGACCCCAAGGGAAACTCCCTCCTCCGTGTCTCCGGGGTTTCCTACAGCGGGGTGGCTCCAGGTGAGTGGTGGGCCTTTTTGTTCCCCAGCTCCCAGAGGTCCGTGTCTTCCTGGGTGCCCTTCCTGATGAGATCAGGCGAGGACACGCTTGCTCACTGAGCATCTCTGGGTAGTTACTCCCTGTCAGACATTATGCCAAACACTCAGATGCTCCACATGAGGCTCAGCTCAGAGGTTTAAAGGATTCATGTGCCCGTCCATCCAGCTGTTCGTCCACCAGTTAGCCATCCGTCCATCCTTCTCCTACTCACTTACTTGCCTGTGTATCTAACCAACCATCCATCCATCTATCCATTTACTCATCCACTCACTCACCCATCCACCCATTCATCCATCCATAAACCCACCCACATATCATTCATTTGCCCATCTATCCATTATCTATCATCTATCTACCTATCTAATCTATCTATCTATCATCTATCTATCTATCTATCTATCTATCTATCTATCATCTATCTATCATCTGTTTTTGGTAACCGTGTGACTGTCCACCCACCCACCCACCCACCCACCCATTCACGACCCCGTCCACCTCCCCACTTGCCCACCCACCCACCACTCGCTCATCTACCCTTCCTCTACCCAGCATCCGTTTTCAGTGTCCACCAAGTGGCTCTGGGCGCTGCACACTGGTAGATGTGAGTCCTCAGGCTTCGGTAGCTGTAGTCATTGTCAGGACCTGCAGCTCAGCGATGCTTGTTCTAGTCCCACTGTGAGCACCTCTCATGGGCCAGTCCCTGGCCAAGTGCCTGTAGGGTGCTGGCTGACTGCCGGGGTGGGGGTGGGGGTCCCTTTTTATAGCTGAGATGACTGAGACCAGCTCCTTACGTGTGGCTGTGCCCATCTTGTCGCTGCAGGGGCAGACCATTTTGTCACCTCACCTTAGGCCATGCTGCGCTGGTTCCCACACGCAGAGCCCCACCTGGGCAGGCAGCTCACTGGGGGCAGAGTGGCTACCTTAGCTTTCCAGGGCCACTGCTGGCCCTGGGGGGACATCTAGGCTCCCTGGCCTGCAGCCTCCTCATTGGGCTGCCCTGCCTTTCTCCTGCCTGCTTGCCCCTTCTCCGGGAGGCGGGTGCCACTGCCCCCTGGGAGTTCTTTGGGCCAGGGTGGTGATTGGAGGCCAGTGGACATCGAGGAGGAGGAGGAGGAGGCCGCAGGAAGTGGGGAGAGGGCAGTTTCTTTCCCTGGGCTTCCGTGCAGACCCAGGAGTTTGGGACTTAGCTTGAGTCGAGACTCCATCTTGGCTGGTGATGAGAAGGAGTGGAGTGAACTGGGAGTGGTAGGGTGGCCTTCCTCCTGGCCTTCCAGGGCTAAGGCAAAGTTTGCCTCAAGCAGGGAGCTCTGTGAGTGAGGAGGAGGAGGAGTCAAGTAAACCTGGGGTCCCAGGGCCCTATAGCAGCTGGCAGCATTCGAGGGCAGCATAATGGTTGGCTGGGTGCTGGTCTGGGTAGCAGCTGCTATGCCATGGCTGAGGACGTGGCTGCGAGGTCCGACTCCCCTGTCCCCTGGGAGGTGGCAGGCAGCCTGGAGCATGATGTCACTGCAGCCGCCCTCCCCACACCAGGCTCTGAGGCGGTCTGGTGTTGTCTCACCCCTGGAGCATCTCTGTCCCTGCTCTGTACTGGCGGGCAGAAGGGTGCTGGAGCCTGCAGGGAATTGCTCAGACCTCCCCAGCTGCCTGCTGGGGAGCCCAGGCTCTGGCAAGGGGGTGGGGCTCCTGAGGGACCCATCAGCAGCTGAGAGTCCCTTGAAGTGTTCCGTTTTATCTCAATAATTTGTGTGAGTTTTGCTTTCCCAGCTCTTGCCAGCTGAGCTTATTTTGAAACAAAAAGTTTTTTCCCACCACAGGCCTGGGGAAAACTGACCCTCTAGGCGCAGAGGTGCTGGCTCTGCCCCATCTGCCCTCGTGGGACCCCAGATCAGCCTGGGAGCAGGATTCACAGATGTTACAACTGGCCCCAAAGATGGGGTGTGGATTGGGATGGCTGGTGGTGCACGCCTGTCACCCCAGCACTCAGGAGGCCGAGGCGGAAGGATTGCCTTGAGTTTGTGGCCGCCTAGGCTACATAATGAGTTCAAGGCCAGCTTGGACTACTAGGGAGACCCTGTCTCATAAAATGAAAAAGAAAACAAGCTCCTAAAGGCACCTGAGCGTTGACGGATGGAACAGCGCCCACATTTGGTGACTGCTGGGTGGTGAGGCTGGGCTTTGAGCTCCTGATCTGGTCCTCGGGGGTCTCTGAGCCCCTGTATGTGGCCAGGAAGGGCTGGGGCTGGAGGGCTCTGAACCTGGACCTCCCCTTCAGGTGCCCCCCTAGTTGGCATGCCCCCCCGGATCCACGGCTACCGGCAGCAGCCCCTGCTGGTCTCCTGCTCCGTGCACAGTGCCGTCCCCTTCCGGCTGCAGCTCCAGCGGGACGGGGTCCGGCTGGGCGAGGAGAGGCACTTCCTGTGAGTGACCACACCAGGGGCTCAGGGGCCTGGGGAGGCTCGGGAGTGGGTGGCAGGGGAGGGCCCGGGCTTCGTCCTTGTCTTCATGGGCAGCCCAACCTGGGAACCTGTAGCACCGCCAGGGGTGAGGGAGAGTGTGTCCCTGAAACCTCCGCTCCTGCTGGGCCAGTGCCCCAGCCTTGTCAGCCTTCTTTACCTCCGGGAAAACTCAACCCATGCACGTGGGGTCTTGCTGGGGCAGGCAGCAGAGGCAGGGGGCCTCCTTGATGGACGGCAGTCGGGGTCGGAGGGGACAAGGGCCTCTCCCAGGCTCACACGGCACGTGGCAGAGTTTGTGTCCTTGGCCAGCTGCCTCTTCTGCTGGGTCTCGGGAGGAATCGGGGTTCCTGAGGACTGGATGTAGCTGGGTCCTGGCTGGGGTTCCTAGGTTGTGCCCCCTACCTTTCCCATTAGGGAGTCGGGGAACAGCAGCTGGGAGATCCTGCGGGCCTCCGAGGCTGAGGAGGGCATCTACGAATGCACAGCGGTCAGCAGCACGGGGACCGGCCGGGCTAGGGCCCGGGTTGTCATCACAGGTCTGTCCCGTGGGCCCTCTGTGTGCCCTGTTCACCCACCCTCTGGCTCTTCCATCGGCAACTTCCTCCCCACCTGTCTCCACACTGTGGCTGGGGACTGTCCCTTACCCAGAGCCAACGACCATGCTGCCCCCCGCTTGTTGGCTCTGCTTACAGCTGTGTCATCCAAGGGTGACCTGGGGGTCTCAGCTGGAGGAAGGTAAAGGACCCCTGCTCAGGTTCCTCTGTCTGGCACGACTTCTACCCCGACTTCTCGGTCTGGACTTGGGGCCAGCTGTAGGTGGCTCCCGTGCGTCAGTCCTCCTAGGGACCCCACCCTGCAGGCAAAACTCTATCAACAATTTCAAAATTAAACTGAACTTTCTTTTTAGAATCTCAAAGCTAAATTGTCTTGTAGAGAAACCAGATTTAACAATTTTACATTCAAGTCTAAAAAGTTACACTTTCTGGCAGGAAGACGGGAAAACTAGAGCAGCGTAAAACAAGATCAAACCCACCTGGAATCCAGCCTCAAGGGTGCAATTTACTTCTTTTTAGAGTTTTCCCTGCGTGTGCATTTTAACAGAAATGAAATAGTATCCTGGGGACATTCGGTGACCTGATCCCACGTCAGGGCAGTGCTTCTGGGTGAAACCAGGGATTTTGGAAATGAGGACAGAAAGTTGAACAGTAGCAGGAGTGGGGGTACCCACTGCTTAGCCTTCAGCAGTTGCTAAGTTGGGTCCCGTTTGTCATTCTTCCTGTTTGCTCAGGTATTTAGAACTCAGTAATAATCCTCCTGCTGTCACATTCCTATCTCTAGAAAACATTAGGTTGTCTTTTTAAAAAGTCGAGTTTCTTTGACCCTTCCTCACAAAACGAACGTGGCTTAATTCCACTTTACTTTGGCCATAGTCTGGTTTTCTCACTGTCCCAGAGGTCGCATCCTTTCCAGTGGCCGTGGGGCTGTCTGCGTGGGCACCGCGCAGAGCCTAGGAGACCTGCTTGGGTCCGGCTCTGCCCGCCGGGTAGCAGGCCCTCGCCCTTGTCGGGCGGCCTCTGATCTTGTTGCTCCTGGCCCTTTGCCACCCCCCGTTGTGGCTTTGGCAGCTCTCCGCAGCCCCTCTGGGACAGTGGCCTTACTTCTCAACTTTGGCCGCTCAGAATAACTCTGTTGTGGGAACAGAGAGTGGCTGGGAACATCCCGTCGTCGCTGCGTCTCTCCCAGCCGGCTGCTTCCCGAGTTTATTCCCCAGCGGGGAGTTAGCGGCTTTGAGAGCGCACAGCTCACGGGCGCTTGTTAATCTTGCCCTGGGCTGCGGTTTGGACAACAAGTGCACACGTGCACTCTGTGGTGGCGGTGGGGACTCGGTGTCTCCCTGGAGAGTGTCCAGAGGGCGGGCAGGCGCTGCCCACGTGCTCTGCTGGCCTGTGCGTGTCCCAGGGATGAGGGTCCCCAGCCTTCACCCCTGACTCCTTCCTGTGATCCTCTCCCTACAGACCCCCCGCCGCAGCTGGTCCCTGCCCCCAATGTGACCGTGTCCCCAGGGGAGACCGCCGTCCTGTCCTGCCAAGTCCTGGGAGATGCGCCCTACAATCTGACGTGGGTCCGGGACTGGCGAGTCCTGCCTGCCTCAACGGGCCGAGTCACCCAGCTGGCCAATCTGTCCCTGGAAGT
Source organism: Capromys pilorides (assembly GCA_004027915.1). Classification (NCBI taxonomy): domain Eukaryota; kingdom Metazoa; phylum Chordata; class Mammalia; order Rodentia; family Capromyidae; genus Capromys; species Capromys pilorides. The sequence continues at coordinate 69,352 of PVKN010000034.1, read as the reverse complement.
CAGTGGAGTTGTCCCCAGTGACAGCGGACGGTACCAGTGCATGGCCAGCAACGCCAACGGGGCCACGAGGGCGGCCACCTGGCTGCTGGTGCGAGGTAGGGAGCTTGCTGCCGTACCTGTGCGCAGGTCTCTCCCCGTGTCAGCGGCGGTGCAGGGGCAGCTGCTTGGGGTGCACTGAGCAGACTCAGAGGCTCTATCGGGCTCGACCTGCTGGAGATCTGCTAGTTATGTCTGCATGGTGAAGGTCAGGAGGGTGCAGCCACCTCTCCAGGCTTTGTAGGTAGCCCGCTGCCCTACTGAGCGCCCCCATGGGCTAGGGTGGAACCTCATCTTGTGGCCAGTGCAGGGCAGGCCCCGAGGACCACCTTAAGGTCCCCAGAGACGAGATCTGCCTGCCCCACTGGCTGCTTGGAGTCCTCTCTGGCCTTCCCCAGCAGCTCTCTGGGGGTAGGCTTTGGGTGGCCAGTGCCTGGGCAGCCCCCAACAGTGCAGTGCCTTTTGGCCTGGCTCCTTTGGCCCCCCTTGGTGGCAGAGAGGAGAGGAGGGTCCTGATGGCTCTGAGGGCCCTTTCCACTGTCCCCTCCTTGGCTACAGAAGCACCACGGGTGAGCATTGACACGAGGGCCCAGCGCTTCTCCCAGGGTGTGGAGGTGAAGGTCAACTGCTCAGCCTCGGGGTACCCCACCCCCCTCCTGTCCTGGAGCCGTGAGGGCCTTGCCCTGCAAGAAGACAGCAGGTGAGGGCCCGGACGCAGCTCTGGGGCTGCCGCAGGGGGATGAGGGCTCCGGGCTGGCTCGGCTCGCTGGCCCGTACACGGGGAGGGGTGTCGCTCTATCTTCCTCTGGGGTCACCTGAGGCCCAGGAGCGACATCTCCCTGGAAATGTAACAATACCCAAGGTGGCTCTGGTGGTCAGGGGCTCAGGCTCCAGCCCAGCACGTCTGTGCTCAATCCTGCTTCTACGGTTGAGGCTGTGTGACCTGGGGCAGGTTACCTTACCTCTCTGAGCCTCGCAGACTAAATGGCTATGTACATATACGCGGCGCTTACCCGCAACCCGGGGTAAGCCATCAGCGTGGCATGGTAACCGTTAGTGCGGCTGATTAATCTTTTCATAATGGTTGTGGAGCCAACCTTGTGTGACCCACGTGTGTTTTATGGCGCAGCTCCAGAATCCGTGTGGATGCCCAGGGAACCCTAATCATCCAGGGGGTAGCACCAGAGGATGCTGGGAATTACACTTGCTGGGCCGCTAATGAAGTGGGCAGAGACGAGGAGACGGTCACCCTGTACTATGCAGGTACTCAAGGGACCCTGCCTTCTAGCCCCTCTCCTGGGCACATGGGTTTATTGAGCATCCAGGGACTCTTATTCTGACGAGGAGGCACAGACCAAGGTGCTTTTGGAGAAAGTGCGATGACCAGCCCAGAGCCAATGACTGAGGGGGGGGGGGGGCAGCCAGGGAGGAGGCCCCAGGTGCCTCTCTAAGAGGTGACGCTTGACAGAACGCCCCAAGGGGAACAGTGTTCTAGGCCAAGGGGCCAGGAGCCCCGGGGCTGGGTGTGGCTGCTCCGGGAACTGGGATGGGGTGAGGGACGCGTGGGAGGCACCGACAGCCTCCTTTGGGGGCCCGGTGGGGTGGCCCGACTGTCGCCTTTGCCCCCAGAGCCCCCATCGGTGTCTGCCGTGAGTTCCGTGGCGCTCACCGCCGTGGGGCAGGAGGCTGTGCTGGCATGCGTGGCTGCTGGGGTGCCCCCGCCCCGGGTCGTCTGGTACCGAGGTGAGTTGGGTGGTGGGGAAGTGGCTGCGATCCGCTCTGCCTCCCAGGATGAGGGCCTCACATGGCGGCCTGGGGACAGTTGTGGCGTCTGGCAGGCCACCACGCCCGCCCACTGTGGTGCCCACACGGCCAGCCTGAGGTGACCCTGGGCTTGGGTTCTGGCTCCCCTGCTTGAGCTCAGACCAGTGACTTGGTGTCTTCAGGGGAGGAGGGGTGGAGGGCGAGTAGGCCCTGCCCTGGGAGGCCACAGAGGTCCTCAGTGCCGGGGGCCCAGCTAGGGCCTGCCGTGCCGCTGTCCTCAGGGTCCGCCTGGGTCCCCACTGGCCCCTCACACAGGGACCTCTGCACTCAGGATCCTGGGGCAGTCTCCCCTTGACTGCAAGTGGGGGGGCAGCCTCCACTCAGGGGTGAGGTGCTGTGTCCCAGGCAGGGGCTGCAGAGGTGTCTGGGCTCCGGCTCGTAGTATCCGAGTCAGAGCCTCAGACCAGACTCGAACCCTCCTTCTTAATTAGCTACTTTTTATGCACTGGGGATTGAACCCAGGGGGAACAACATCCCCAGATCCTTTTATATATTTTGAAGTGAGGTCTAAGTCTCTAAGTTGCCCAGGCTGGGCTCAAACTTGGCATTGTCCTGCTTCAGCTTCCCAGAGTGCTGGAATTGCAGTGTGCACACACCTGGCTCCTGGAGGCCTTTTTTTTAAAAGTGGGAGTGGGGGGTGGGGAGTAGGGGGTGCTGTCTTATAATGGAATAGTCCTCAACCTTGAGAAGGAATAACCTTCCTGCCCGCTATCCCAGCTAGCACTCTGGGAGGCTGAGGCAGGGAGGTTCAAGTTAGCAACTTAGTGATTCTGTCTCCAACTTTGAAAGGCAGAACCGGGCTGGGGGTGGAGCTCAGTGCGAACGCTCTGGGTTCACCTCCTGTACCCACCCCCAAAGGAATGCACTCATCGTGCTGGGTGGCATAAGCCAGGCCTCCAGAGGTGACCTGGATGGATCCATTCCAGAGAGGTCCTGCAGCAGGCAGCTCCAGAGCCGGAAAGGGAGAGGCCGTTGTCAGGGTGGGGGTGGTGGTGGGGCAGGGTGGGGAGGTCCGTGTGGACAGTGGGGCATCGCTGTGCCCCGCCCTAGGCATGGCTGGGATAGTCAGGGTCAGGTTACCTGGACTTTACTGGAGTAGAAAGAGGGCCTATTCCACTTACGAGGGTCAGAACCAGGGGACTCAGGCGGTGAGAGGAAGTGATGTTGGGGGGGCGGTGGGGCCTGGTGGGGAGCCCCACATGGGTCCTCAGCGCTGAGGCTGTTTTGTGGGGGTGCTAAGCCCCAGCCCCGGGGCACACAGTGATTCAGGGACAACCCCAAGGGTCCCGATTTGGGGACCCAACTGCCTCTGCTCAGCCCCACCCGGCCTGTGGGCATGCTGGAGCATCCCAAGACCCGGGTCACCATGGCAACCATGGGCCTGGCTAATGCTCCCCTCTGTGCCCCAGGGGACCTGGAGATGATCCTGGCCCCCGAGAGCTCCAGCTCAGGGCTGCTGAGGATCCCCTCTGCTCAGGAGAGAGACGCCGGTGTCTACACCTGCCGGGCTGTCAACGAGCTGGGCGCCGCCTCTGCGGAAGTGCAGCTGGAGGTTGGATGTGAGTCTCCCTTGGTGCCCCGCTCCCGCCGCACCCTGCCTCCGGGCATTGAGGGGCCATTGCTGAGGGGTGGGATGTGCTTGTCACGAGGGTCCAGAGCGCACGAGGCGACCCTGGGTCGTTTCTTCCCCGTAGCAGACTGTCCCCAACTCAGTGGCTTACCCAATAAGTGTTTGTTGCCTCGGTGTCCTGGGGGTCAGAAGCTGGGTGCACTTGGCTGGGGTCCCTGTGGCTCCACACATGGTGTCGGGGCTGAGGCTGCCCTTGTCCTTCGGGCCAAGCTGTCCACTCCAAAGTCACCCGCATGGCCTGCGGCAGGAGGAGGCTTCTGTCCCTGGTGGTGACTTCTTTTTGTTGCTCGCCACCTACGTGCTCTGACCAAGTCCCGGGGCCTCAGTTGCTCTGTCTATGAAGCGGTGCTGACCGTCCCTGCCTCCTTGGCTTGCTAGGATGTCCCTGCGGCTGCAGCTGGGCCACAGTGCCTCTGCTCTCGGCCTGGGCTCGGGCGCTGGCCTTGCTCAGCAGCCTGGGCACAGCTCCTTGGCACCCTGAGCTGGCCAGAATCAGCCATGGCAGGAGAGGCTGGTGCCGGGATCCCAGGGAAGCATAGAGAATCTAGAATATTCTCATCTGGGCCCGATGGGCAGGGCCAGGGGAGTCGCAGCCGTCTCAAAGTTGGGTTCCCCTGGGCTTGGGGCACCCTTTGTCTTAACTTGCTTGCCCCATTGCCCACTCCTCCAATACAAGGTCACCAGGCACTCTGATGCAGGTCCAGGGACTCCTCAATAGCTGAGCATGGAGGCCAGGAAGGCTTCCTGGAGGAGGGGGTATTTGTCTAATTTGAAACCAAAAGTCAGGTGGAGGGTTGGGACAGTGTTCCAGGGAATGGGAACAGCTGTGCAATGCTTTGGCGGGTGACAGAAATGGAGTAGGAGTGAGACCCAGCCAGGGTGGGGGGCAGGACACCCAGACAGTGGCACTGTCGTGGCTCAGGCCTGGTGTGGGGAGCCGCCAGGGGTTCCGGCTCTGTGGAGGAGGGCCGGGGGCAATGGGTCGTGGTCGGCCTTCCCAGTGCGCAGGGCACAGCGTGGCAGCTGGTGAGGATGGTGAGAGCCGCGCTCGGTGCCACAGGGCGAGCTTGGGCGTCCCTCCTGCCTATGTCCTGGGCTCGTGGGTGGAAGTCTCCAGGTGTGCGCCATGGGTGGCTTGGGGAAGTCACTGTCAGGGGCATTGGCCAGAGGCGGCGGCGGGGGCTGCACTGGCATCCCTCGGACCCCGCCCTCTCTCCGCCTCTTTTCTGGGTGCCTTGTCCCTGGGGTGTGGTGATGCCCTGCCTGCGTCTGCCCTGTGGTCTGAGTGAGGAGGTGGTGGGCATCAGGTGGAGGGGGTCAGCGCCCAGGGTGCCCGCAGCTGTGGGCCTGGCGAGCCAGCCTGGGGGGGGGGGAGGTGGGAAGTCAAATTTCCTGCCCGTCTGGGCAGCAGCTATGACCCCGGCTTCCTGGCTGAGCTTGCAGGGGTTGGGACTGGGTGGGCACAGTGCCCACTTCCTGCTGTTGGGCTGGGCGCAGGTTTCCTGGTGGCATTTGGGGCCTGGGCAGAAAGATGCCTCTGCTCCTTCCCTGAGGCTGCAGGGCCACCTGCAGGGCACTTGTGCTTTCTTGTTTTCCTGGTGGAGCCCAGTCAAGGGGCTGCAAGCTTCCCTGCGGCTCCCCGGCATGTGAGGTCCCCGTGCCTCGGTGCCTCCCCTGGCCCTGCCTCCTGCGCCCACCAGGCGGGCTCTGGCTGCCTCCCTGGGCAGGGGAGCCGCTCTGCGGCAGGCACCGCCTTCCGGGCTCAGCAGTGCCCTGGGCCAAGCCCCTGCGCCACCGCTTTCTCTCCTTCTGTTCTTCCTCAGTCGGACTTCTGCTCTCCAGCCCAGGAGCTGCAGGCTGCTGGGTGGGTGAGCAGAAGGGTGAAGGGCTGGGAGCTTTGGGGACATTAAAGCTCCTCTGAGTGGGCCCAGTGTGCGCCAGTGATCCCAGCACGTGGGAGGCTGAGGCAGGAGGGCCACTGTGAGTTGGAGGCCAGCCTGGGCTACATAGTGAATTTGAAGCCAGCCCGAACTAATAGTGAGGGTCTGCCTCCATAGGAAAAGAAAAGAGAAGGGCTGGGGAGATAGCTCAGCAGAAGAAGCGCTTGCCTGGCAAACGCAAGGACCTGAGTTCAATCCCTGGTTCTGGAAAACAGAGAAAGAGGGAGGGAGAGGGAGGGAGGGAGGGAGACAGAGAGACAGAGACAGAGAGAGAGACCCCATGTCCATGCTGTTCTGCACACTCTGGGGCTCACCCCTCAACAAGGGCTGTGGGCACCCGGCAGAGATGAGGAGCCCAGGACCCTCAGGCACTGGAGCCCTGGGGACAGGGTCACCTCTTCCTGCAAGGGGAAGCTGCCGCCTGGGCTGGGGAGAGCTTCACCCACAGGTACTCAGTGGGGCATGGGCAGCGTGGAGAAGGGGTGCTGCCCAGGCCTCAGGACGCCAGGCAGTGTCCCTGCTCTGGGGGCCACCAGATGGCCGGGGTCGCTTTACCATGGCCTGAACGTCAGTGCGGCTTTGCCCTACAGTGACACAGGCAGGAAGCGGGTGGACAGCTGGGCCCTTGGCCCTCACCCTCGCCTTGGCGGCTCTGAGCAGGGGGAGGCTGCCTTTACCGCACTCTGCCCACCTGTCTGGGGGGCAGCCCCTTCCCTCCGCTCCCCCCTCTCCTCCATCCCCTCTGCTCCCCGCTCTCCTCCCCTTCCTTCCTTTTTCTCCCCCCTTCCACTCCCTTCCCATCAACTCTGCCAGGCCTAGGGACACAGCCTTGCCTGTCCCTGGCTAGGTCCCTGCTAAGTGTCCTAACCCAGTCTGGTGCTCTAGGATCCTGCATGGGGGTCCCCCACAAGTGGGCCTCTCTGGAGCGCTGGGGCTACCCAAGTGTCCTGTGACCTGCCTGGGAACCGGGTCTTGGTCCCCTGGGCCAAGGCCTAGGCCACCACTGAGGGTCGCTAGGGGTCCTCCGTGTGGGTGGGGGTGGGAGACCGAGCCTGCCAGGGTCCTCAGTGTCCAGCCTCAGTCTCCTTCCCATGTAAGGGGGATGGAGCAGAGGACCTGGGGGTGGCAAAGTTCCTCCCTCCCTCCCCCCCTCCCTCCCTCCCCATCAACTCTGCCAAATCTGGGGTGGGGGTGCCAGCTGCAGCTTTGGCATCAATCAGATCAGAATGGCTCATGACATCTGTCCCCAGGCCCGCAGCTTAGGTTGGTCACCAGGTGCCACTCTGCCTGCCTGCCTCCTGCTGTCACAGGCACTGGCCTTGCCTGGGTGGGCAGGTCTGGCCTGAGGCCAGGCAGGGAGAATCTCAGGTGTGGAGCAGCTATTTTCAGACTGCAGACTGAGGGGCTGGGAGCAGCTGAGCTCCCCGGCTGCGCCCTCGGGGCCAGGGCCCTGCAGGAATGGGGACGGTGCCTGCTGGGGCGGGGCTGAGCAGAAGCTTTCTGACCTGGGAGCCCCTCGGGGGTGGCCCGGGATGCGGAGCGGCGGCTTCCTCCTTGCGCTGGTGTCTGCGCAGTGCTCGGAGCTCGTCAGTGCTTTCCTCTTCCTGGCGGCCCGGAGGAAAATTTGATGTCTCCGTTTGGATAAATGACGGAGCTTTCTGCAGAAAGAAAAAAGAGGCGGCCTCTGGGTGGTGCCAGGCTCTGTAGGCGAGGGGGCCAGGGATCACAGAAGCCCGTGGGCCTGGGGACAGGAGCAGTACTCGGCCGGATTTCGGGCAGAGTGGGCACCGCTGCTGGCCTCTGGAAGGGCAGCGGGGCTCTGCAGTTTCGGCGTGGGCAAAGAACTGGATCGGCTTTTTCCTTTCTTGATTATAAAAGACGATGCCAGGAAGACACAGCATGTTGTTTAGCAGCGCAACCCAGAGGGGCCGTGGGCATGGGGCGTGCAGGACAGGGGGGCGGAGAGCTGGACTTAGTGTGGGTTTGGGGTCTTTCATGGCTTTTCTGGCTCAAGTGGCCAGGACAGCCCCTAGGGGCCTGTTGTCCTGGGAGGCTGTTCACCTAGCCCCTTTACTCCTGCGTGGCCCCCTTTGGGCCACAATGGAAAAGGCCACCTTCTTTCTAACGAGCATTTTTTTTTCATGCTTGTACCAAAAAGGTCAGAGAACATTGGTGTGAGACAGGGCGTGGCTGGGTACAGCAAGGACTCTGAGACCCCACGCAGGGGTGCGGGGGCACCAGTCCAGCCACGCCGGGTCGGTAGAACAGGCCCTGCTGAGCTCAGGGCAGCCATGGAGCCCTGATTTATGGGGCTGGGACTAGAACAGGGGTGAGGAGAGGGGAAGAGGAGGCAGCCCCAGGGGTGCAATGCCTCTGGATTCCTTGTGCACTCCCCACCTCCCGCAGATGCCCCCCAGCTGACGGAGCTGCCCCGGGATGTCACCGTGGAGCTGGGCAGGAGCGCTTTCCTGGCCTGCCGGGCCACCGGCCGCCCACCCCCGACGGTCACCTGGCGTCGTGGAGATGGCCAGCCCCTGGGGCCCCGGAGAGGCAGAGGGCTTGGGCAGCGGGGGCCAGGCGTGCTGTTCATTGAAAGTAAGGGAAAGGAAAGGAGTGGGTGGGCAGGCGGGGGCTGGGCCTGTGTGGGCTGCGCGACCACACCCACTCCAGGGACCAGTGGTCGACGCTCGCAGGGCTTTACACGCCCGCTGGCACGCTCTAAGCACTGCGTGTGCAGAAGCCATGGCCGTTGTCACAGCATCACTGTCCCGCGCGGCCCTCAGGTGCGGCCCCACAGGACCAGGCCACCTACATCTGTGAAGCTCAGAACGTCTTTGGGAAGGCGCAGGCTGAGACCCGGCTCAGCGTCACTGGACACGGTTTGCTGGGACATCCGAGCAAAGGGGAGGCAGGGAGGCGGTGCTCACCCCTGGGGACAGAGACCTGCATGGCCAGGGTTCAGGGGCAGCCTTGGTGTCCCCGCCTCCTGGGCAGCATCCTAGGGGACTCCGAGCTGCAAGGATCCTCCGTGCTGTTCCCTGGGGCAGGCAGTGGCACCTCTGTCCCCAGAGGGGGAGCACTGGGGATCTAGGGTCTGACACACGTCCTCACCCCACAGCACCCCCACAGATCGCCGGCAGTGCTTCCACTGTGCGAGTTCTCGAGGGCCAGCCTGTGTCCCTGCCGTGCGTCATCCTGGCTGGGCGGCCCCTCCCGGAGAGGCGCTGGCTCAGGGCCAGCCGTCCTGTGAGTGCTGGGCTTCTCTGGGTGCCCAGGGCGGTGACACCCGTGGTCCCCTCCACGCGCCTCTGTCTCTGCCCCGCAGCTCTGCAGCTTTGGAATGTCCTCTCTCCTTCCCTCTTGGCCGCCCCCACCAGAGCGTTCTCTGGCAATGTGCCGGTGGTGTCTGCCGCCCCTTGATGCCCGGTGCCCTGCCTGGGCTCAGGGCTATTGGGCCCTGGGGAGGGTGACCCGGCCTGCTGCCTCCATCACCTGCTCTGGTGCGACCTCTGTGGTCCAGGGTCTGTCCAGCCCCAGTACAGAGCCAGACACACTGGTGGCCTTAGTGATTCGCACTCATTGGATAGACCTAGTGCACCTTAGGGCCCTGCCCCTTGGGCTAGGAAGGGGCACCTGTATTCATGGAGAGCTCCAGGAGGTGACAGGACACGGACAGCCCAGAGGGAGGCGCTGTTTGTTCCACCGCTTTCCCCCTCCCCAGCTCCCAGCAGACGGCCGGGGCTCTGTCCGGGCTGATGGCAGCCTCCACTTTGACTGGGCGCTGCAGGAGGACACGGGGACCTACAGCTGTGTGGTCACCAATGCAGCTGGCTCCCAGCACCGAGATGTGGAGCTGATTGTCCAGGGTGAGCTTTGGGGTCCCAGGGTGCAGGGAGACACAGAGGGGACCACTGGGAGTTGGACACTGTGGTTTAAAGAAATTGCTCAGACAGTAAATATCCCCTGAGGGGAATGGAAGAGACAACTTAAGACGGCTGTAGGAGCCCGGCGGAGGGTGGGGAGTGGGAGGGGGTGGGGGGTGCGCCTGCCATCTCGGCGCTCAGGAAGCTGAGGCAGGAGGATCCTTGCAAGTTTGGGAATAATGGTCAGAAAAGCCATTGCCCTCGGGGGGCTCGTGTCTTCCCTTGCGCTTTCCACCCTATGCTGGTTGATCCCACACAGCAATTGGGGGCTGACCATGTCCTGCGTGCATGTAGACGTCCATGCTGCGTGCGGCACACATGCACATGCCTGCTACACAGAGCACATTATGTAGCCTTTGGTCAAAATTTTGTGTTCTTTACACAAATCATATGCAAATTCTTTCTGTCTCTCTCACTATAAATTCTTTGCAAGTATGGCGAGATAGCGCCTGCTTTGGCAAATTCAGGCAAGTACAGGGCCATGGCTCAATCCCCAGCACCACATGCCGTGCCGGCCACAGAGTCCAGGCGTGGTGGTGCATGCCTGTAATCCCAGCGCTGGGGAGGCTGCGAACAGGAGAATCACTGGGAGTCCCACCTGTGTAGTGAGATCCTGTAACAACCAAATACATTAAAACAAACAAACAAAACAAAAACAGCTACACCACCAGCCAGGCGGAATGGTGCACACACCTGTCATCCCAGCACTCCCATCACTTGGGAGGCTGAGGCAGGAGGCCCATTGTGAGTTTTGAAATCAGCCTGGGCTACGCAGTGAGCTAAAAGACAGCCTGAGCTGCATATCTAGATCCTGCCCGAAAAAGACAACCAAAACCAAACCCCCAAAGCACAGCCCCTTCCCATCCTTATCTTGCTGCCTGTATATTTCCTTGACAATGCCCTGTGGCTGCTTTGGTAACTACCAAGCGTGTCAAGAGTTCCTTTGTTCATGTTGTGGGTTTCGTGGAACTCTGGAGGGAGGAGCAGGATGGTCACGTAGTTTTTTGGTTTGTAGAAGGGGTTGGGTTGAGCCGGGTGTGGTGGTGAACCCCAGTCTTCTAGGAGCCTGAGGCAGGAGGATTGCAAGTTCCTAGTGGTATAGCGAGACCCTGTTTCAAACTAAAAAGTGAAGGGGCTGGGGAGATAGCTCAGTGAAATAAGTGCTTGCCTAGCAAGTGCAAGGTCAAGAGTTCGAACCCCGGTCCTGAAAAACAAAAACTAAAACTAAAAAATGAAAAGGGCTAAGGACTGAGCTAGGTGTGAAGGTCCTGGGTTCAACCCCTGGCACCACAAAAAAAAAAGAGAGGGGCGGGGTTGAATGAAAAGCCAGGCATCCTGCTCCCCGTAATTCCGGTTCATAATCTCAGGCGCAGTTGAGTGCACAGCACATGCCAGGCAGGATGTTTATCACCCCGAGTTCCGCTGTGCTGGCGGGGACAGCTCCGGGGCTGGGGATGGAGGAGTGAGGCTGCTGTCGCGGAGGTCGGTCCCATCCACCAGCATCGGCTGCTCCAGCCGCTCCCCACCCCTCGCAGGAGCAGCCATCATTTATTTATTTTTATTTTTATTTTTTTTTTGCGCGACTGAGATTCGAACTCACAACATTGCATTGCCAGGCAGGCACCTATGCCCCAGAGCTATGTCCCCGGCCCCTAGCAGCCATCATTTATAAGCTTCCATCTCGATGGCCCCAGAACGTCTGGTCTGGGCTGAGACCTCCGCTCCCGCAGCTTCTCGCCTGTCTGCCCCCGAAGGTCCCCAGATGAGCCTTGTCCTTTGCCAGCCAGGGAGTGTGGGCACCAAGGCGCTGCGCGGTTTATCCGCAGTCCCGGAGCGAAGCCCTCGCCCTGCTGGTTCACTCCTAGGGATCGTCCTGCCTCGGCCTCCCAAGTGCTGGGGTTGTGGGGTGCAGCACCACGCCTAGGCAGGGAGGACTTAACGCTGGACAGACCTCGGTGGCCTCGGAGATGAGGGCACTGTCACTTTCCTGTTGAATTTTAAGACTTTAGGCTGTGTACAACTGGACATCTGCCACTGTGGCCATTTGTAAGTGTCCAGTGTCAGTGTGGTGCCCACGTGGAGCACAGCCACGCCGCCACACAGCCTCCGTGCCCTTCGGTGGCACCCTTTCACCTCTGCACCCGAGCTGCGTCCTCACGGACGCTCTCTCTCGCGTCCCTCCCTGGCCACCTCTGTCCTCTTCTTGTCCCTGGTTTTGTCTGTCCAGGTGCTGCCAGTCGGTGGGATTAGGCTGTTCACCCTCTGTGTCTGGCTTCCTTAGCCTGGTACGTCTTCCAGGTTCTGCTGAGCTCTAGCTGGATCGGATTCTCTGTCTGTCTGTCTGTCTGTCTGTCTGTCTGTCTGTCTGTCTGTCTCTGTTTGGGGAGTTGAACCCAGGGCTTTCCCACTAAGCTATATCACATCCTCCCCTTTTTTTTTTCTTTTTCTTTCTTTTTTGTAATTTCGAGACAGCCTCTCTGCCAGCCCCTGGGCCGCGTAGGCTGGGCCTGGGCTTACGTCCCCGTGCCTCAGCCTCCCACAGTAGCTAGGGTTACGAGTGTGCCCCGCCACACCTGGCTTTTGTTTAGTACACTGATTTTTTGGCAGGGGGAGGGGGCAGTGTTAGGAGTCAAACTCAGGACTTCGTGCTTGCCAGAGCTGGACGGTGCTTCACCACTGAGCTCTCTCCCCGGCTCCTTGCGCTGGATTTTCTGAAGGAGCCGTTTACAGCCAAATGAGCAGAGACACCAGGATTTCCCGCAGGCTCCTCCTTACTGCGAGCGCAGCCTCCCTCATTACCAAAGCCCCCCACTGTTACAACAGACGAGCTTCACAGACACATGGTCCCCCAAGGTCCCAGTGTCACAGGGGTGTTGTACAGCCCTGTACCCACTGCTGTGGCATTAGACCAAGTAGCTCCTTTCCCCGAAACCCCTTTGGACCCCACCTTGCCCTCCCTGTCCCCAGCCCTGGCAGCCTCTGACCTTTCTACCACCTGCACAATTTCACTTCCTCCAGGCCAACCTCAGGCTGGAGTCCACTGCACTCCTTTTCAGAGCCAAGTAATACTCCACGGTGTGCCCCCCACATTTTGCTTATCTGTCATCACTGACCGGTGTGTGGGTTGTATTTTCCGCCTCTTGGCTGTTGCGAGTCACACTGCCGCCCACCCCGGCTTATGAAATTGGTTTGTTTACAAAAGTGCCGCCCAGGATCTATCCCGTTGCCACCCACCATGTCACCAATGAAGGCGTTCCAGCCTCCCTGCTCTGCGCTGCCTCTGGAGTTCCCACCCCAACCATCACCTGGACCAAGGTGGGTGGAGCCTCTCGTCTCCAGGGTAAACTGAGTCATCAAGGCTGGTGTGTGTGTGTGTGTGTGTCCTCTACTGACGTCGCTTGTGGCTCTGTCCTAGGAAACCAAAGCCCTGACCTCCAGGGGTCCCCACTACAGCGTGAGCAAGGACGGCACCCTGATCATCGCCCGGCCGTCCCCGCGGGACGCAGGAACCTACGTGTGCACGGCCACCAACGCCGTCGGCTTCTCCAGCCAGGAGATGAGGCTTTCAGTCAATAGTGAGCGGGGGTGGGAGTCCCAGGGGGAGGGGACTCCGGGGTGGGCACAGCCCGGCCCTCTGTGACCCCGGGGGCAGCAGAGTGGCAGCGCCAAGCCCTGCTTCTCCCCACCTCTCTGCCCCAGACCCCTGGCCTCCTTCCTGGTTTTGCGGGATCGTTGGGCCTCAGGATGCTTGCATGTGCCCTTCTTCTGTTCCCCTTCCTCTGCCTCGAGGGAGCCTCCCCATCTGTCACCCTGGGGCTGGGTGAAGCCACCTTGCAGTGAACACTGGAAGTCCCCAGATGACGAACTGCACGCTGGGCTGAGGGTGGGACCTGGGGCTTCAGGGGCTAGGGCCGGGTGACAGCTGGGAGCTACCCCAGCCGCCCTTCCTAGCATTTGCTTTTAGAACCAGGATTCCACACTGCCAGAAGCTTTTCAGTGGTGACATTGCCCCTCTGCAGGGGCTTTGCGCAGGGGCCCTGCTGCTCTGTTCTTGCTCTGCAGGGAGGAGGGGGGGGGGTGGAGGGCCTCGGCCCTGGCCACCAGGGCCACAGCAGGTCACAGGCAGTGGGAGTGCCCAGGGGAAGGGTTGTGCAGCCTGTGGTGGTCGCTGCCCTGGAAGAGAGAGGGATGGGAAGGGGGAAGGACAAGAAAGAGGGCAGGGTGGGGACTGGGGCAGGGCTGGAGGGGGCAGGCCAGGCTGGCAGAGCTTCCTGGGGGAGGGGAGGGGAGGCCCAGCAGAGGCCTGCGAGAGCAGGCCTAAGCCGCACACTCGCCAGGGTTGTAGCTCAGCGGCACAAGTGTCTGCCTGGGAAGCGCAAGGCCCTGAGTTCGAGTGCCAATAAAAAACAAAAACAAGAAAACCGCTCACGATTCCTGGAGCAGTACCTGCCCACCCCCAGGGTGACCCCAAGGTCAACGGGGCAAGGGCAGTCTGTCCTCCTGGGGACCGTCCTGCTGTCCCCTCCCCCATCACAGCCCTGCCTGTTTCCCCACAGCCAAGCCCAGGATCCCGGTGAACGGGTCACAGGATGCGGCCTCACCAGTCACGGTCATGGCCAAGACCGGTGAAGAAGTGACCCTGGACTGTGAGGCTCAGGGCTCCCCACCTCCCCTGGTCACGTGGACAAAGGACACCCGCCCTCTGCTGCCCAGCACCAGCAGGTACTCCATCCCCAGAGCCTCTGAGGGGGTGGGTGTTCAGGGCTCGGGCCTGGCCGTGACCCTGTGGTCCCCTAGGAGGCTCACCAGGGTGGGCACAGAAGATGTTTACCCTGGGGCTCCAGGCCTTTGTGGGACCCCAGAGGATGTGCACCCTGAAGCAACCCAACCCAGGCGTTGGGCGTGGCCCTTGGGCTGGGCGCGGCATCTCCCTTTGTCCCTGCCACCCTGCGCCCGGGCTCTGTGGAGTTACCGTAGGTCACTTGGGCAGGTTCTGCGGGTGGTGGCGCTTTGCTAACTAGGCAAGCAGCAAAGCTGGGGCCGGGGTTTTGCCGACCCCCCATGCCCTGCAGAAGGCTTCCGGGCCGGGCTTTCAGGCTTAGCCCTCTCCCTGGAGGAGCTGAGCTGCGTGCTCAGGCCGCGCGGGCGGGCGGGCGGGGGCGGGGGACCGACACGCACGCACGCACGCACGCAGGGCCCACGCAGTCTGAGCGCCTCAAATTCCTGGAGCCCTTCGCCTCGTGTTGGGAGGGCGTGGGTGGGCGTCGGGGTGCTGCTCTGGGCAGTGATATCAGCGCTGGCAAGGTCCCCGAGACCGAGGAGGTCCCTGCCAGGGGGCCCTGCACCCCTCCCACCCACGCGCATCTGCCTCCAGAACATCTGGGTGGTGAGGTGTCCCAGACGTGCAGCGTGCACCCCCTGATGTAGGAGGGAGCCCGCCGGCTGGCCACGTAGTCAGGAGCCCCTGGCCCTGGGGGATCGCTACTCCTCCTCCACACAGTGGGCTGGGGTGTCGGAAAGCCGGGAGCCTGCAGCTGTCCTGGAGAGAGGCTGCTCTCCCCGTGGGCGGGGTGCGGGTGCTTGTTTATTTGTGGCTTGTTACCCAGGCGGGAACCGCGGGCCCCTCTGTTTGCTCCTCATCGTCCCCTGCTGCGTTCACAGGTCAGCAGGGAGCTATGAATCTGTAAGATCACCCAGTGTCACCCCATTCCCTCTCTTGAGCCCCCTCCAGCCCCCTCCCCCCCTTCTCTAGAGGTTTCTGACAGGAGGAGGCTTTGCTGTGCGGCTTTGACTTCAGATCCCGGCTGCAGAGCGCGGAACCCCAGAGTGGCCCCGCCCGGGCCTGCCCTGTGGAAAGGGCGCGGCCGGGGTGACAGTCTTAGCTGTCTGCTCTGAGTGCCGGAATAATCGGTCCTTGGATGTTAGGTCCCCAGCAGCGCTCTCTGAGGCCTGCGGAAGTGTCCTAGGCAGCTTCGAGAACACCCCGTGTCACCCTGTGTCATCGCAGCTCCTTCATACCCACTTTTGGGAACATTCTTCCGTTTTTCTTTTTGGTGGCGCAGGGGACAGGACCTGGGGCCTTGCCCCCACCGCAGGGCAGCTGCGCGCCCCCGAGCTGCCCTGCCCGCGTGCTTAGATGCTGCTTCACTGGATAACATTCACGCACGCCATTCACGCACGTGTCCCTGACACCGCATGCGCAGTCCGGTGCTTTTAGAGCGTTCATGGCCGCACCCCCTTTGCCACAGTCAATCTTAGAGCGTTTTTGTCACCCCCCAAAAGGCCCCCAGCCCCTGGCGGCAGCGCCCTCATTGTGAGCTGTCTCCTGGGAGCCCTCCATCCCGGATCCTGCACACAGTGGGGCCCCGCAGGGTCCTCATCTGGCCTCTGTTTCCTGGCATAAGGTCCTCAGGGCTCAGCGCTGCGGCCACGTGGGGCAGCTGTCCTCCTCTTGGTGGCTGAATGCTGTCCCACCTGTCTGATGGCCAGTGGGTGGACGCGCGGGCATCTCCCCCTCAGGGGACTGTGCATGGCCTTCCCCTCCATGTCGCCTGTGTGTTCTCAAGCTTCCTTGTCCCTATGGCCCGAAGCTGCACGCAGGAGACGCAGCTCCTTCTGTCCCCACAGAGATTCACTTGGAAAATGGAGATTTCAGATCCCTGTGGCAGGCAGAGGCCAGGCGGTGGGTGGGGGTGGCCCGCTGCCCCTGTTCTGTCCTCCCCCTTTCCTCTCCCTCTCCCTCTGTCCTCCCCCCTTTCCTCTCCCCCCTCCCTCTGTCCTCCCCCTTTCCTCTCCCTCTCCCTCTCTCTCTTCCCCCTTCGCTCCTTTCCTCAGCTCCTTGCCACCGTTTCTGGGAGCTGAACCTGTCTATCTGCCTCAGGACCGACTGACCCCTCTGTCTGTGAGGGGCCATCTCGGGGATGTCCCCCATTCCTCCTCGTCCCCCTGGACCGGGCCATGTGCTCCTTCTGCCTCGGTGAGCGGTCTTGGATCTCAGCCCTGGGGCGGACTTGCTCTGTCCTCAGGCGGCTTCCTGCCCTGCAATGGGCCCGGCTGAGCACTGTGGTCCGTAACTCTGGGTGTGGGCAGCACGGAGCACCACGCGAGGCTGGGCCGGGCCCCCGAGGTCTCTGGCCAGAAGGGGCTGGGCTGATTGTGGTCCTGCCTGGGCCTCGGGGAGGGGATGGAGATGGGTGTGGAGGGCTGGAGCCGGACGCCCTGCCAGGGTGGGGCCTGGCAGTGCACACGGAGCGCGGGTGGGCCCATGCTGACCTGGGCACACTGGGCACGTGCTGCCCTGTGGAGGAAGCGGCAGGGCACGTCTCTGCCCTGCTCTCCTGTCAAGCTCCTCCTCTTCCACCTGCCCTCTGGCCTGGCTTTTCTTGTCCAGGGCAGAGCAGTGCCCCCCCCCCCCCCCCGCCCGCCTGTTGCTAGGCTGCTGTATGTTTGGGGCTCACGCCTCCACGCCAGTTTTTGGCTGTCCTAAGTCATCTCCTTGGGGATTGCCCCAAAATCAGATGGCCAAGTCCAAGGGTCGGAGCGGCCACCCGACCGGCTCAATCCGTGGGGCCGCTGCTTTTGAAAGTGTCCATGTGGTAGAAGTGCCCACAGTCACAGCCCACAGCATCCACTGAGCAATGCCACGTGCCCTAGATGGGCAGTGAGGGAGCTGGAGACAGAGGCCTGGGGACCCCTTACCCCATCCCTGCCTGAGGTTGTCCTGCAGTGGTGGCTGGGAGCATCCGAGACTTGGTCCAGATGCTGTTTCTAGGCAACTGTGTTTGTTTGGGATTTTGAGCTGAGACAGCTGTGTGAGGTCCCAGCCAGCCAGGGTCCCACGCAGGGCCAAAGCCCAAGTCCCAAATGGGGCGGGGTGGGGGCGGCGGGACGCCTCAGTCTGGACATCGCTGGGGTTTTCCTGCTGTCCCTGCCCTTCCCAGCCTGTTCCCTCAGAGGCTGCCGCTCACCCCCGCCCAGTTAGCTGGAGACAGGCTGCAGCTGCAGCTGAGTGTGGGGACTACGGAGCTTCGCCTCTGTGACCCCAGCCTTGTCCCCTGCAGAGCCACACAGCCCTTGGGCAGCGCTGAGTTGCCAGTCCCAGGCTTGGTGTGTGCTCTGTGTCTCTCCAGTCGGGTGCTGGCCTGTGTGTGTGTGGGGGGGGGGGGGGCACAGGTGCTCTTCTTCGATTTCCTCAGCGTGGCTTCCCATTGGTGGCCTCATTGTGGGGTCTTCAGTGTTGGTGGCCTGAGATCCTCTTGGGAGGCTGGGTGGCTGCCAGAGGTGCCACTTGATGGAAGCCACCAGCCCTGCTCCCAGACGGCACTGCTAGCGCCTGTGGGCTCGGCCGTCCTGGGAGGCACAGGGGACATCCAGGCTCGGCGGCAGGAATGAGGGAAGGACTCTGTAGTGAGGGAAGGGACACCTGGCTCCCTGGGCTCCGCACAGCTCCAAGCAGGGAGGTCACCTGCCTGGGAAGGTTTCCTGGAAGAGCTGGACCCGGCTTCCCCGGTGGGTACTGAGTCCTGGGTGGGGCAGCTGTAATTTGTCCTCCAGACTTGTTTGAGCACCTGCTCTGTCCTGGAGCCTGGCCACACCTAGCTCACCCCTCACAGAGCCACCAGCCTTGGCTGGGAACCACGAATGCCTGGCTCGGAGTAGGTGACCAGAGCAGGGTGCCATCCGCCATGCGAGCCCTAGCTGGGACGGGGGTGCCCACGGGTGCGGGCATGCGGCTGCCGGGACTCTGGTCTCTGGGCAGTGTAGAGTTGCTTGGCAGCCTTGCTCCCATGGGACCTGGCAGGGCAGGTGGTGCCCGAGCAAGGGCTCAACTGGATGGCCATCGTGAACGGAAACTCCCCCTCCTCCTCTGGGCCTCTAGGAGCCACCTGCACACGCAATGGACAGTGCTGCTGGCCACAGCGGCCACAGAGGCCTCCCTTCTTTCCCCTCCCATGTTGTCTCCAAACCTGAGCCATAGTGCAGGGAGAGGGGCTGGGGAGATAGCTCCGTGGCACAAGTGCCTGCCTGGCAAGTGGAAGGTCTTGAATTTGAACCCTGGTCCCGCAAAAAAAAAAAAAAAAAAACAAAAACCCTGCATAGTGCAGGGAGAGTGTGGGGAGGAAGGGAGGGAACAGGGAACAGGCGTGGGCTTCCTGGAGCCCCAGCCCCTGTTCTGGGTCCTGTCCAGCCTGTGCTGACCCCAGAGCTTGGGCTGGGGGTGTGGGGCAGGCCTCTCTCGGCTGAGGCGCTGCAGGGCATCCTAGGACCGTCACCGCACCCTGAGTGTCACTGAGTGTGTTAGCCTGAAACTGATGGGGCCTCCCTTGCGAGGTGTAGCTGGGTTGGGGTGATTTAACTTAAAGGAAAGCTACGCATGAGCAGAGCCGTGGTGGGCCACCCGCAGCCACCCACAACTGTCTGTGTGAACATCCACAACAAAGGGAGCAGATTAATCATGTGTGGTATGCCCCAGCCGGGAGATATTATACAGCAGTGAAGATGCACTGGTCCTGCCCATGTGGGCGTGATGCCACCTACATAAGTGCCTCACACGTGTGCGGTGAGGCTAGGCAGCTTTGTGGACCCCCTGTCTTCAGCATGGCACTGTGCTACCAAGCAGGTCCCTGGCTGTCCCGGGGGTCCTGTGAAGGGAAGCTCTGCTGGCCCGTCTCTGGTGACCTTGGTGGCTGCCGTGAGGGCTCAGGGGCACCCGCCTTGCAAGGCTGAGTTGGGCAGGCTGTGAAGCAGGGCAGGAAGTGGTGGAGAGCGGGAGCTGAGGCCTGGCCTGCAGGGTCCCCCCGGGGCCCCAGCCCCTGGACAGCTGCTTGCTTTCCGGGCCAGCTGGGGTCACGCTGCAGCTGTGCCCCCATTCTATGGGGTGGGCGCTACTCAGAGCCCGTGCACGTGGGCTGGTGATGTCATGTCTGCGAGGGCCCCTGGGGTCCAGTCCAGCTGTCAGAGCCCGAGGGGGTCACTTCAGCAGGTGGGCCAGCCTGGGGGAGGGGTGGGCACTGATCTGGACAGGGAGCCCTGGAGTCCCTGGGATCAGGGCCTGGCAGGCCTGGCACCGGGGCGCAGAGGGCCTCACAGCTGAGCCTGGCATGTTCACAGGTGTTAGTGATGCCTGTTGTGTACACCAGGGCAGTGGGTGCCACGGTGGCCATGCATCTGGAAAGGGCGCAGCGTGGGGACCTGACCCTGGCTTGTGCACCCGGCCTGGAGCTCTCTGCCTGCGACGCCAGGAGGGGCTGCCTGCGTCGCCGTCTCGCTGAGTTGGGGCGGGGGCTGTGGGCACGGCCTGGGGCCCAGAAGGCTTCCCGGAAGACACAGTGGGTCCTGTGGAGGTGGATCTTGAAGCCCGTGCCTGAGGGGGGCGGGTGTCAGGGTCTCACAGGTGCCTTGTCCCTACAGCCTCGTCCTCCTTCCGTCCGGGTCCCTGCGTCTGGCGCCAGCCCAGGTGGGTGACGACGGCCACTACGAGTGCACGGCCAGCAACCCTGCGGGCTCAGCTTCCCGGCGCTACGTCCTTGGGGTGCAAGGTAGGACCCGTGGGCACCGCCGTCTGTCCCTCTGGGCCTGTGCCTGTGCCCTGGCCCGGCCCCTGGCTCAGGGCTCCTGTCCTCTCTCCCAGGCATCTTCCTGCTTTGCATGCCTCTGTCCTCCTCCCTGTCCCGGGCCTCGACAGGCGACTCAGAGCCCTGGAGAACAGGGCCCAGGGACCTGAGGGGGGGCACGTGGGGCCTATGACAGGCTGGAGGGTCCAGAGAGGCCCCTGGAGCCCACAGGGTCAGCACAGAGCCGGGAGGTCATCGCCCCTCAGCTCAGAGACACAGAGACAGGACAAGCCGTGGCCCCGCTCACAGGCGGAATTCACAGGGGCCAGAAATGTGATGCTTGTGATTTTAAATGGGGGCAGAGAATAGAACAAAAAAGACCTCGGGGAGCTGGGTCCACACCCCAGGGCAGGTGAGCACAGACTTAGCTGGGACACAGGCTCCTCCCCCTGCGCAGCTGGCCTTGCCTGTGATGGGGACATCTACCCTGCGAGCCCGAAGCTAGCAGCTGGTTGTCCCTCTACGAAGACGCTGGCTAGGCCCTGTCCAGGTGGATGCCTCTCACGTGGGTGGGGGCTGGGCAGACAGAAGCCTGGAGAGGAGGGGCCAGAGCTTGGGGGTTACACAGGCGCGTGAGAGATGGCGCTGGCACATGCACCCCTGTGCCCTGTGCGCCCACCCTCCCAGGGCTCTCATCTCTGGATCTTACTGAGAAACAAGAAGCCCTGCCCATCGGGGTCCCCAGGAACCCCTGAGCTCCTGGTCACACCTTCAGCGGGAGGTAGGGGCAGGAGGGGTGAATGTGGCCAGGTCCTAGGGCCTTCCTGGGCCCCAGTTCCCAGGAGGGAGAGATCTACAAAGTGGGAAGGCATTGCCCACCCCAAAGAGGTACCTGGGGAGCTGGGGAAGTGGTTTGGAAACACAGAGGCACGAGGTGAACCCCGGCCCTCCTGGGGCTCAGGGAGGGGAGATGAGGGGGACAGGACTCCTGGAGTGCTTCTGGCACCCCGTGGCTGCTGCCCCACACCTCTTGCCTCTTGCTGTATTCTGGGGTGTCTCCGTGACGGGGGCGGCTGAGGCCCTGGACTGTAAGGAGTGGAGTGGGCCTGAGCCCGCTGCGAACGCTGCCTCCCCACCTTGCTGGTCTGTGCGGAGTCCTGCCAACCCGAGCCTCGGTTTCCCCAAATGCACACTGAACTGGACGTAGTGTGTTGGGGCACCAGTGTCCAGGCACAAGCCGTAGTCTACCCTGTGGGTGACAGAGGAGTCCCCTTGGGGGGTCTTGATGTCTTTTCCTGATGCCTGCCTTAAGGGACCTTCTGTCTTGACCTCACTGGTCTGTGACAAAGCTGGGGTGGGCCTGGGTCCCCTCCCAGGGTACCCACCTGACATGGCTCCTGGGGGCCCTTGCCAGCCCCCCCTCAGGTGCAGCCAGGCCCTCGGCTCCTCAGGGCCCTGGTGGGAGAAGACCTAGATCTGAACTGTGTGGCTGAGGGCAGCCCAGAGCCACGCCTGAGCTGGTCCAAGGATGGGGTGGCCCTGCCTGGAGTGGGGTCCTCGGGCTCTGTCCACTTTGAAGCTGTGCGGACCTCGGATGCCGGGCTGTACCGCTGTGAGGCCACCAGCAGTGCCGGGACAGACGCCTGGGAGCTGGAGCTCAGGGTGCTCGGTGAGCGTCGGTGTCTGGGCTCACGGGGGCCCCCTCTCTTCTGCTCGGCGCCCTGTGCAGACCTCCCAGCTCCTGCAGCTGTGGCCCTTGGGGATGGACCAGGAGGTCCTGGGAGCCACAGCCAGGTCCCCAGTCTGCTTGCCCCCTTGCTGTGCTGTGGCTCTGGGTGCCTCCTGTGCAGAGGTTCCCTGGGCAGGGCCGGGCAGCCCCAGCGGCATGGGCCACCGAGGGAATGTGGGCAAAGTGGCCCGCACTGGGGGGCCTGGGCTGGAAGCTCATGATGCCAGTGTCGCTACTACGAGGGAAACGACAGGCGGGACCCTGCCTGACCCTGTGGGCGGTGCACTGCTGTGTGGGTCCCTGCAGGGTCTAGGCCAGCATCCCCACTCCCACTGGACTCTGGGGGGCTGCAGTTCGGGGGCTGCAAGGTGACGCCCTGAGCTCTGGCTGGAAGTGAGGGTGGTCGTGTCCTCTTCTCAGAGCCTCCACGCTGGGTGGTCGACAACAGCAGCCTGGTGGAGAGAGTGGCTGGGGAGAACGCCAGCCTCCCATGCCTGGCGCGAGGTGAGGTCCGAGGGGGTGGGGAGGCAAGGCCAAGGGGGAGGGTGCTGGGGTTGCTGCTCCGCCAGAGCTGCTCTTGCCAGTGTTAGCCCTTCCTGGCTGTGTGACCAGTGCGACCCAGGAACTCAGGTCCTCCCCACAGCAGGGCCCTGGGTCCATGGTGCTATGCATCCAGGTGGAACCACTGCCTAACAGAGGCAGGGCCAGGGCTGGAGCTTGGCGGCACAGTGCCTGTCTGGCAAATGCAAGGTCCTGAGTTCAATTCCAGGTACCCAAATCCCCCTAAATCCTGAGGTCTATCCATGGCTTGGAGGCCTGACTCCTGAGGCCAGAGGCATGGGGTCTCCAGAAGCTGAAGGGTCAGGAGGCACATGTGTGACATGCATATGTGGGAGTTTTGGGGTACGCCCAAGCCTGCCTTGGTGCTGTGTGGACTGCTAGGGCCTGGTCACTCAGGGGCTCTGTGGTGACTGCTGGATGGCATTGCTTGGCGATCTGGGCCAATCACAGCCCAGCAGGGCAGCTGCAGTGCATACCCACAGTGCGCTGGGCCCTGAAGTGCATTGGCTGGTGGGGGACAGCTATCAGCCAGCGCAGCACTCAGTGTGTCAGAGGGGACCGTCCAGGGCCATGGTGCCTGTGGTGGTGCCGTGTGGCCAGAGCCACGCCTTCCTGTAGAGAGGTAGCCGGGGCCGAGCAGGGCGCAGGGCAGAGGGCAGAGCCGTGGTTCCTGCGCTCACTTAGCCCTGCCGTGTGCCAGGCCGCTGGGGCCCGGCAGGGAACAAAGCACAGACCCCAGGGCCTGTGAGGAGAGGTGGAGGCAGGGAAAATTCTGGCAGCAGAGGTTGGAGTGAGCGCAGTGCAGTGATTTGGGTGGCAGGGGCCTCCCTGGGAAGGATCCAGGAAACAGGACTGTGGGCCCCGTGGGGATTGAGGGGACAGTGTGGACATGTGGTGGCGGGTTGGGGGTGGGCACAGGCTGCAGCTCTGAGGGCCGGTGACACGTGGAGAGACACGATGGGCGTGGTGCAGCTGTGCAGGGGAAGATGTGGGGGTCTCTGTGCTCAGGAATCTGTGCCCCTGCCAGGGACACCTAAGCCACACGTCACGTGGCACAAGGGCCCGTCTTTGGAGCCCCTGAGTGGCCGGCCAGGTGTGGTGGTGCTGGATGATGGGTCCCTGTTCCTGTCCTTCGTCTCACCCACCGACAGTGGCGACTACGAGTGCCAGGCCACCAACGAGGTGGGCTCTGCTTCCCGGAGAGCCAAGCTGGTGGTCCACGGTAAGAAGAGCCAGAGCTGCGGCGGCGGGGCGTGGATGGTGGCGGGGACCCAGGGACAGGCGTGACCCCACCTCCATGGAGGCCACCTGGCAGGGCTCCATAGTGATGCCAGAGTCTGATGGTAGCACCAGGTCCCCAGGGGCCAGGAGCCACCACAGGGAGGGTGCAAGGTCCTGCCTGCAGGTGCCAGCGAAGGGCGGAGCTCACTGCTGCCCCTGCTGCCCTGGGAGAGCTGTGCAGGCTGTGCAGGGAGCAGGGCCGCTGG
Organism: Capromys pilorides; assembly: GCA_004027915.1. Taxonomy (NCBI): domain Eukaryota; kingdom Metazoa; phylum Chordata; class Mammalia; order Rodentia; family Capromyidae; genus Capromys; species Capromys pilorides. The sequence goes on along the minus strand of PVKN010000034.1, from coordinate 45,669 downwards.
TGGCTGCTCACTGGGACCTGCAGCTGCATCCACGCGAAAAGCAGAGGAGAGACCCAGAGCCCATAGCCAGGTTCAAGCTCTTGGGTTAGTGCTGGCACTCAGGGAGGCTGAGGCAGGAGGGTCCTGGGAGTTAGAAACCAACCTGGGCTACAGAGTGAGTGCAAAGCCAGCCTGAACTGCATAACTAGACCTTGTCTCAAAAAGATAATAATAATGATAATGATAATGATAATAATAATAATAATAGGAGCTTGCCAGACTAAGGAGCCCCTGGGGTAGGCTGGGGCTCCCCCTGCTGGCGGATGAGTGGAGCAGCCCCTGGGCAGCGCCTGTCCCGCACCTGTCCCAGCATCAGTCCCTTGCTGTCAGAGTCTGCCCCAAGAAGAGACGCTTGCTCTAGGGACCCAGCTGGGTGGCTGTGGCGCCAGGCCTGGAGCACAGCTGGATGCGCCCGGGACTCTGGCCTCGTGGAAGGCCGAGGAGCAGCGCGGCACCCACTGGGCCCCTCCGGGCTGTGCCGGTGCCTAGGGAGACTGCGGCGGCTGCTCGCGGGGTGGGAGGACCGAGGGGCGTGGTCAGCTGTCTGCCTCTCCTCACCCCCTCAGTGCCCCCCAGCATCCGGGAGGATGGGCGCAAGGGCAACGTGTCGGGCGTGGCCGGGCAGCCGCTGTCGCTGGAATGTGACGCACATGGTTTTCCAGCCCCTGAGATTGTGTGGCTCAAGGACGGGCAGCTGGTGGGTGTCTCTGAGGGTGTGGTGTGGGCACAGGCTGCCTGGAGGGGGCCTGCCGTGTGCGGTGCGAGGTGTGACCCCATCTGTGGACGGCGAGGGTGTGGTCCTGGGGTGGCTCCTGCCTGGCTCTGGGTGCCAGCCTGGCCTCGGGTTCCTTATTGCTAACAGGCACTGCCACCCCCCACCCCACCTCTCCTGCCCAGATCCCTGAGGCCGGCAGCCACCGCCTGCTGCACGGGGCCCGGATCCTCCACTTCCCCAAGATCCAGGTAGCCGATTCCGGCCTCTACTCCTGCCGTGTGGAGAACCAGGCAGGGAGCGCCCAGAGGGACTTCAATCTCCTGGTGCTCAGTGAGTGACTGCGCAGAGGGGCCATGAAACTCGTCCCTGTCCCCCGGGAGCCTCCAGGCAGGGAGCACACTGGACAGACCTCTGATCAACCCGGTGTGGCACAAGGGGGGCTGGGCAGGCTCCCCAGAACTGTTGGCCGGGGCCCATCCACCTGGGGTTCAGGAGCTTCCTGAGAGGACAGTGCCATGGGGACCCACACAGGCACGGGCTCCCTGCTGACAGGGTCCTCTGGGTCTGAGCTCCACACTCCTCTCGCCCCATAGCCCCCCCTTCCATGCTGGGAGCTGGGGCTGCCCAGGAGGTGCTGGGCCTGGCCGGTGCTGACGTAGAGCTGGAGTGCTGGACCTCAGGGGTCCCCACGCCCCAGGTGGAGTGGACCAAGGATGGGCAGTGAGTAGCCTCCCTGGTGGACCCAGGGCTGTGCTCAGGCTGGGCCTCTGGCTGGGCTCTGGGGGGCTGAACTCTGAGGGACCTTGTAGGGTGAGCAGGGCCTTCCTCATGTTCAGCAGCCTTAACCCTCCCACCCCAGCCCCCCAAAAAAGGAAAAAATAAATGAGCTGAGTGGTGCATGTGGTGGTACATGCCTGTCATGCTAGCACTCAGGAGGCTGAGGCAGGAGGATGGTTGTGAATTGGAGGCCAGCCTGGGCTGCAAAGTGGGCTCAAGGCCGGCCCGAACCGCAGAGCAAAACCCTGTGTCCAAAAGACAAAACAGCAACAGCAGCAGCGAGAGCCCCCTACATGATTTTAGGTGGGATTCACATAACCTGCCGTTGTCCAACGTAAAGCGAAAGTGCAGCGGCCGTTAGCACAGCGCCCGGCCACCGTGGCCAGGCTACTGCCGGAGCATTTCGTCACTCCAGAAAAAAACTCGGGACCCGCTAGGCGACCACTTCCCGCCCCTGTCTGGACCCCCCAACCCCCAGCAGCCTACTTCCTGTCCCCACATTTGCCTGTGCTGGACATTCTTCCGGGGTCAGACACTGGGTGGCCTTTGGTGTGGCTCCCTTCCTTGGCAGAATGTTCTTGAGGTTTGTCCTTGTCATAGCAGGGGCCAGCATCTCAGTCCTCCTTGTGGCTAAGCAGCTTTCTCCGTGGATGGGCGCTTGGTTTGGTGGCTTCCATCTGTGGGTGTTGGGGGCGTGGCCGGCTGGCTCCTGCCCACCTGGGGCCCTGGAGCCGCCTGTCCCACCTTTGTTCTGCCTGAGTAACCATTCCCGCTTCACATCTCACCAGGCCTGTCCTTCCGGGAGAACCTCGTACCCAGCTCCGGGAGGATGGCCAGGTCCTGAGGATCGCCAGCAGTCACCCAGGGGACGAGGGCCGGTACCAGTGCACGGCTTTCAGCCCAGCGGGCCAGCAGACCAAGGACTTCCGGCTTCGAGTACACTGTGAGACCCGACCCCTTCTGGGCCACCAGCTGCTTGTGACACCTTCTGCCTGCTGTCACTGCTAGGGAGGGTTGATGAGGACAGGCTTGGGGGGCCCGGGGAAAGTCCCATGTCTGGGAAAACAGCTGGGGGCTATAGGGGCATCTGGCCTGGGCCCAGGACTTCCCACACTTCTTTACACCAAAGAGATATTTCTGATTCGAACTGTAAACTGGAAGCCGGGGGTGGTGGTGGCGGGGAGGCGCGGCACGTGCCATCCGTGAAAGCAAAGAGCCAAAGAGCCAAAGAGAGGTCTGGTGTGCCGGGGAGGGCACCAACCCCGGCCTGCTCCTGTGCTGATGGGGAGCCTAGCAAGGGCCTGAAAGGCTAGGGACGCTGTGGCCCTCAAGAGTCTTAGGTTCTGAGATGCAACGTCACACACGCACAATCCCCATTCCCACCTGCCCCCCGAAATCATCCTGGGTACCAGTGCCCTGGGGAAGCCTTGCTCTAGTCCAGCCCCTCGTTCCACAGATGGGGATCCTGAGGCCCAGAGCGGGGACAGCACCTACCCCGGGTCCTACAGTGAGTGAGAGGCAGAGCTGGGTCCCCAGGCCCTTGGTGGTGACTGCACTTGCCTCCCACCCACCCCAGCATGTCCCTGAGTTGACCCCGCCCACCCATCCTGATGCCACTCTCTCCATGCCCTGTGTCCTCCTGTCGGCACAGGGAAAGCCTGTGACATGTGCTTGTGGCCCATGGGCACGTGCATGCTTCCCTGGGGAAGGACACTGGCCAGCTGGGAGGGGCACCTGCGATCCCCACCTGCTGTGTCCTCCTCAGCACCCCCCACCATCTGGGGCTCCAATGAGACTGGCGAAGTGGCTGCCATGGAGGGACACTCCGTGCAGCTCCTGTGTGAGGCCCGAGGGGCTCCCACCCCCGAGATCGCCTGGTTCAAGGACGGGGCCCCGCTCCCTGCCAGCAGCGAGGTGGTCTACGCCAGGGGTGGCCGGCAGCTGCAGCTGGGCCAGGCCCAGGGATCAGACGCTGGCGTCTACACCTGCAAGGCCAGCAATCCTATGGGCATCGTGGAGAAAGCCACCAGGCTGGTGGTTTACGGTGAGTGGGCGTGTGCGGGGTCACCTGGGCCGGGCAGCAGGAGGGACGCTGGGCCCAGGCAGCCTCCATCTGGCTCCAGAGGTCAGTGTGTGTGGTGGGGGGGCTGGTGCCGAAGTGGCCGGAGGTGACAGGGAAATGGGACTGGAAGCCCTCGGGAGAGAGGCCTCAGCCCATCCCCTCTAGCATCCCCACACAGGTGGGGAGACTGGGGCCCAAGGCAAGGCTGTCTTGGGGTGCACAGCGGAGCGGAGTCCACGCTCTTGGCCTCCCCCAGTTCAGGGTTTTTCGTCAAAGACCTGGGATAGTAAATTCCTGGGGTGCATTGCTACCCAGAGCCAGGTTCTGGGAGACGCCACAACATGAGCTGGTTTAGCTGGCTGCTGCTAGGACTTGGCTTTCATGTCCCCATGGAAGATGAGCATGGTGAGCTCCATGGTCAGCTCCAAAGGGACTGGTCCACAGCCCCAGCTGGTGACCTCTGTGCCGCCCGGTCCTCAGGGATGGGCTCTTAGGACGTGTGAGGACCCTGGGAGAGAGTAGGCCTGGGTGGGTACGGAGTTGGGAGTGGCTCCCCGTGGTCAGTTGGGGTGCCGTGGCTCCCTGATGCAACCCAAGCCCCAGGTGCATGAGCATCTCTGAGGCGGGGCCCAGCTTATTTGGGGATCTGAGGATCTCTGGTGATGAAACGTGTGTGTGTGTGTGTGTGCACGTGCGTGTGCGTGTGTGCACGTGCGTGTGCGTGTGTGCATGTGTGTGTGTGTGTGTGTAATACCTTAATATTATCCCTTAGTTAATGTGGGTTGCACAGAGCTGCAATGTCCCAAACAAGTGGACGGCAAAGGTTTAAATACACGAGTCAAGCGGCGTGACTTTAGGGCTCCAGGAGGAGGATCGAAAGCCCTCCCGCAGAACTCGACATCCTCTGGGGGCTGAGACCAAGGCCTCCTCAGGGCGGCCGTATTCATTGAGTTACCAGAACAAGGGAGGGGAATGCCGAAGCAGGGCAGGAGCTGAGAACCATGCTGTCTCCAGGAAGGAAGGTCACCGCCCCGGAGTGAGGCGTCTGCAGCTGCTGAGCTTGGAGCCAGGTGTCCCTCGCTGTGGCCTTGTCTTGTCCTTTGAGGCATCCCAGCTTCACCAGCCACTGCAGGCCTCCGTGGGACCAGTGGCTCACAGCGGTTCACTTACTATAAGTCCACCGCCCATCTCCAGACAGGGGGCCTAGGCCTGGGACGGACTCGCCAGGGAACATGGAAGTGTGTTGGCAAGCTTAAGTGGTCTCTGTTGTGTATGTGCGCATGCGCGTGTGTGTGCGTATGTGTGTGTGTGCGCGTGCGCACTATATTCAAAGCACCTTGGAATGCAAAGAAGATTGAAATGCGCCTCTACTCCCAGGCTAAGGTTTCATGGGGTTCCCTGGCAGTGGTGCTGCCAGCGCAGCCTTTTGGGGCACCCCCCAAAGATTAAGAGGCCAGCTTCGCCTCCAGCTGGGCTGTAGAGGGCTCTTAGCACAGATCCAATCCTGTCCCGTTGGCCACCACTGGCTGAGCTGGGGACCCCCAAAACCACGTCTGAGAGCCACTGCGCCGGGTGTGGAGACACCAGGGCAAGCTGTGTTCTGTTCAGGATGAGCTCCGAGGGGCAGCGCAGACAGCCGAGGTGGAGGGCGTCCTCAGGGCAGGAGCAGGGGAGCTCCAGGGGGAGGGACGTCGGGCACAGGTCCCCGAGGGCTGAGCAGAGCAGGGCTGGTTCGAGGAGGCTGCTGGGGCTCTGAGTACCCCTGCCTCCCTCCTAGTTGCACCTACCATCGAAGGTGCCCATGGAGAGCCGTACGTGGTGCAGGCCGTGGCCGGGTGGCCCTTGGCGCTGGAGTGTGCGGCCAGAGGCTTCCCACCCCCTACCGTGTCCTGGCAATATGAGGGGCTGCCACTGGCCGAGAGCAACGGGACCTGGCTGGAGCCAGACGGCGCTCTGCGGCTGCAGAGCCCGAGGGAGGCATCCGGGGGGCTGTACAGCTGCGTGGCCAGCAGCCCCGCTGGCGAGGCCGTGCTGCAGTACGCCGTGGAAGTACAGGGTGAGCCAGCCAGGGCGACAGGCTTCCTCCCAGGCCTGCTGGTCCCCAGCAGTGTGTCCTTGTGGGGATGGAGGGTGGTGACATGGTCGAGGCCACAGAGCTTCCTCGGGGAGTGACTCAGTCCCGGGGTCCAGAATCTGCTCCTGCTTGTGTCCTGGGGATGGGTCACCCGGGTGGGGGACACTGCTCTGCCTTCTGTCCGTGGGGTGGAGACTTGTTAAGGGCTGCAGGGCTGGTGTGGGCCTCTGGCCAAATGCTGGCCTAACAGTGTGGGGCTCTGGGTCTGATCCCAGTGCATAAAGGGCAGGAATGGCCCTAGACCGGGGTGACGTGGGCGCTGTCCCGTGTCCCCAGCTCCAGCCACTCAGCAAACGCTTCCAGCACCCCCTCTGTGCCAGCCTGAGGGGACAGAAAGAGAATGTCCAAGGCCGGCAGGACCCTCAGGGCTCAGCCTGGGGGCAGGCAGCAGGCACAGATGGGCTTTGACCCCGCTTTGACCATGTGTGGCGAGACTGGCTCAGCCCCAACCACCAACAGCGTGTCCCGCCCGCAGTGCCCCCGCAGCTCCTGGTGGCTGAAGGCTTGGGCCAGGTGACTGCCGTCGTGGGACAACCCCTGGAGCTCCCATGCAGGGCCTCAGGCTCCCCGGCGCCCACTATCCAGTGCGTACGGGCCACAGGGCACAGGGCTCGGGCTGGGCAGGAAGAGTGGAGCTGCGGGGTGACGGAGCAGGGAGTTGCTCCCCGTGCTGGGTGTGAACCCTAGTCTGAGCTGGGGGGACGGGAAGCCTCCTTGCCTGTCCTGGAGCCGCCCTTCCTGCCCCAGGCCAGCCTGTACCCCTGCCCCACCTAGGTGGCTGCACAACGGCCGCCCTGCTGAGCAGCTGGCGGGAGTGCGGGTCTCCTCGCAGGGAAGCACGCTGCACATCGACCGCGTGGAGCTGGGCCACGCGGGCCTCTTCGCCTGCCAGGCTACCAACGATGCGGGCACCGCAGGGGCTGAGGTGGAGGTGTCTGTCCACGGTGAGCAGTGTCCGGGATTGGCCTGAGATGCCAGCTGGGTGGAGCCAGAGGGCACTGTCAGGCCTGAAGGGACAGGGGCTCCTCTCCTCTGGGCAGAGGCCAGCACTGGATGTCCCAGTTCCCTGAGGAGATGTGGATGTGACAGGCTACTCTTTCTCAGTCACTTAGCATCGTCCCTCACCCACTCTCTTCCCGTGATCCCATCCTACCTCATGGCGTCCTTTAAATACTTCAGCACCCACCTCTGGTCTCGTGGCAGAGACCACCCAGCATACCAGGGCAGTCAGTCGCCTCTGCTTCCTGCTCTGTGGGCTCCATAAAACCAGCTCACGGTTGCCTTCCTGCGCTGTGTTCTGGGGCTAGAACTGTGCAGGGCACAGAGTAGAATAGCTGTTCATGCACACGTGGGCGGATGGATGGTGGGCGGGGGACAGATGGACGGATGAGTGGGTGGATAGGTGGTGGGTGGCTGGATGGATGAGTGGGTGGTGGGTGGGTGGGTGGATGGACGGATGGATGGATGGATGGATGAGTGAGTGGATAGATGGTGGCTGGATGGGTGGACAGATGGTGGGTGGATGGATGGATGGATGAGTGGGTGGATGGGTGATGGGTGACAGGTGGATGGTGAACGGATGGATGAATGGGTGGGTGGATGATGGACGGAAGGAAGATTGGATGGATGGATGGGGTGGTGGATAGATGGATGGGTGAGAAGGCAGGTGGATGTAAGATGAATAGATAGACAGATACTATGAGAGGTGGATAAGCTGGCAAGTAGCAGGAAGATGGGTTGATGGCTACATAGTTAAATGAATGGTGGGGACCAGTGAGTGACGAATATGCGAAGGGTTGGTAAGTCTGTGGGTGGACGGATGGGTGGGTGGTGGAGGAATGGATGGGTAGATGAGGTGGCGGATGGTGAGTGCATGGGCAGACTGGTGGATGGGAAGATGGATGGATGGATGGATGGATGGGTGGGCAGGTGGATGGGTGCAGGGGTAGGCGGAGAGGTAGGAAGGTGGAAGGACTCCGGGGCGGTTGGAGGAGTGCTGGGCTAGGAGAGGCCTGTAGGTGGTGGGAGAACGCGCAAGGCCAAGCCCCTCTGCTGGCTCGGTCTGCAGCTTTTCCCTGTAGGACAGGTGTCTTGGAGGAGTGCGGGGCAAGCTAGAGATCAGACCGTGGTGACGCCCTGCAAGGCCACCCACCCCTTTACCCACGGATGTCAAGGGGATTGCTGGGTACCCCGCGCCCCTCTTTAGCCTGACCCAGGCCCTCCCTCTCTCCCCCACCCAGAGCTCCCGACGGCCGATGTCATCGGGGATGAGAAAGTCACAGTCTCTTTCCTACAGTCCGTGACACTCCAGTGTGTAGGGGCTGGTGTGCCTCCCCCCAGCCTCCGCTGGTGGAAGGATGGAGTGGCCCTGGCAACATCAGGGGGGACCCTGCAGGTACATTTAGGAGCCCCAGGGTTGGTGGGGCAGCCGGGACACGTGGAGGAGCTGCTCTTCATGGGTCCTGCTGGCCCTGGGCAGAGCCTTGGTAGTATGGGGCGGGGCAGGCGCAGAGAAGGCCGGGACCCTCAGGGGTCTTGGGGTGCTGGCCTGGAGAAAGCAGGTGACCCTCTGCCTCCTTCAGCTCCGTGGAGCCTCAGTTGTCAGGAGGAAAACACAGGGAGAGAATAGTGCTAGAGATCAGAGGAGCCCTGGAACCCCGAGAGCTGGTCCGTGCCTCCTGGCACACTGCCTGCCCTAGAGATCCCCAGATGCCTGGCTGTCCCCAGTCTGGGCTCTGTGGCTTCTCAAATATACTCTGGCCCCTCCTCCTCCCCCAGATCAAGAAGGTAGACCTGAGGGATGAAGGCATCTACACCTGCACAGCCACCAGCCTGGCTGGGGAGAGCAAGAGGGATGTGGTGGTCAAGGTCCTGGGTAAGGAAGTGGCCTTGAGCAGGGCCAGAGGCCTGGGGTGGCGCAGGAAGCCCCTGTGGCCCTGGGTGCAAGGTGCATGGCTGCAGAGGTTTTAAAATCACAGCGTTGAGCCGGGCGTGGTGGCGCAAGCCTGTAATCCCAGCACTTGGGAGGCTGAGGCAGGAGGATCAGTGCGAGTTTGAGACCAGCCTGGGCTACAAAAGTGAGCTTAAGGCCAGCTTGAACTGCACAGTGAGACCCTGTCTCAAAAAGAAAAAAAAAAAATCACAGCATGTACCCAACTTGGGCAGCCTGAGATGGAGCCTGGGCAGCTGCCCTGTGGCGCCTGCCTGCTTGGGCGGCAGGCTGTGCCCAGCTTTGTGGCCGCCTCAGCCCATTTGTGGCCGCCTCAGCTTCATCTGCCTCCTGTGGATCCTGCTCTTGGCCTTGGGGCCTGGCTGGGGCATCGGAGTGGGTGGGATGAGAGACACTCACTGTCACCAAGCTGGGTCAAGCCTGTCTCCTCCTAGTTCCCCCCAACATCGAGCCGGGCCCTATCAACCAGGCCGTGCTGGAGAATGCATCTGTGGCCTTGGAGTGCCTGGCTTCAGGGGTGCCTCCTCCAGGTGAGGCACTCCCCTTGGGGAAGGCCCTCCCCGCTGTCCCCGTAGAGCTCACCCGGGGGGCGCTGGGCACGGCGTTCTGCCCTGGGCTCGGCAGCAAACCTGGGGGCTGCGCTCAGTTTGCACTCCAAGGGGCAGCCTGGGCTGGGGTGAGAAACAAGATCCTTGGGTCCCCCACATCACCTCTTTTCTCTGGAGCAGGTGCTGAGGAAGGCCTGGGAGCTGGGGGCAGGCACGGGTGCTGGGCGCAGGGGTGGCATGGGTGTTGTCAGGGGAGGCTGTCCATGCCTCCCCTCTGGGCCTCGTGTATTCCTGCTCCTGCTGTCCCCACCCACCACCCAGTGGTCCTGTCTCAAGTGCCACCGCCTTGTCCTACCCTACTCCTTCTCTAAAGAATCCTGGCCTTCTCTAGCATGTGACAGACAGTGGAAGCACTGTGCAAGCCTCTTGGGGCTCCCCCTGCACCGGCACTCTGAAGATCCAGCGGCACTCCTTGCCTTTCTGCTCCCCTCTCCAGAGGTTGCTTGGTTCAAGGGCCATCAGCCCATCTCTGCCCAGACAGGGGTGGTGGTCTCTGCTGATGGGAGAAGTCTCCGCATTGAGCAAGCCCGGCTTTCTGATGCAGGGAGCTACCGCTGCGTGGCTTCCAATGTGGCAGGCAGCACAGAGCTTCACTACAGCCTCCGGGTCCATGGTGAGCTGCCCTGGAGGCACTGGGGCCCTTTGCCAAGAAAGCGGCTTGCCTTCCGCTTGTCTGCTACCCTGGCCATGCTCAGCTAACACATCATCCACCTGCCAGTTACTCACACAGCCATCTGCTTATCCATCATCCATCCATCCATCCATCCATCCATCCATCCATCCATCCATCCTTTCCTCCATGTATTCATCTTCTGTCCACCCACATTGATTGAATACTTGCTCTTTTTAAATTTATTTTTATTTATTTTTATGGCCAGCTCAGCCTGCCCTGGGGGTGGGGCTGGCACAGCATGTGGTGCCGGGGATCGAACCATGGTCCCTGCAGTTGCCTAAGCTTGCCTAAGCAAGTGCTTTAGACCACTGAGCCATCTAGCTGGTCCTGAATACTTCCTTTTAGGAAGTCCCTGGCACTGGGCCCTGAATAAGAAAGGTCCAGAAGAATTTAGTCTACTGTGGGATTTAGTATTTAAAGCATGACTCAAAACACAGATTCATGACGTTGTGATGAGAGCTAGGAACCGTGAAGTGCGCTGCATGCTGGTCACCGTGGCAACTGGAGGCCTCTCTGACAGCTGAGACCACCAGGGTTTGGTCCTGCAGAGATGTGGGGATTTCAAGAACCTGAAGGGTAGCTGGAGGCCTGGAGCTCACAAAAGAGAGGAGAGGTGGGGCTTCCGCTCTCCCTCCAGAGCATCCCCTGGCAGGTGGCTGCCTGCTGCTGACCCCAGGCCCAAGCCCTGCTTCCTGGCTGGGTGACTGCAGGCAGGTGACTGCCCCTTTTGTGCCTCAGTTTCCCACAGGTGGAAGCCTTCTGTGGCCGAGTTCAGGGATGAGGTGAACAGCCCCAAGAGCCGTGGACTGGCTGCCTGGCTGTCCCCGTGCCTTTGTGGGTGTCCAGTGCTCCTCACTCACCCTATCCCTTGCCACCCCACTCTGCAGTGCCTCCCCGAATCACTCTGCCACCCAGCCTGCCAGGCCCGGTGTTGCTCGGCGCCCCTGTCCGGCTGACCTGCCACGCCTCCGGCACCCCCAGCCCCACGCTGATGTGGCTGAAGGATGGAAACCCTGTGTCACCAGCGGGGACCCCTGGCCTCCAGGTCAGCAAGGCTGGGTGACCCCAGGAGGGCGAGCTGGGGCTGGGAACTCAGGATTATGGTGGACCCAAGCTGGCCTGCCCGACATGACATGTGCCCGCCATGTATGTCGTCTGAGGTTTCCTGACTACCACGTTCAAGCAAGTAAAAATACACAGGTGAAGCCATTTTGACAGTGAATCCAACACGTCACAGGTGTTTGCGCCGCCCTATGGTCGCCATAAAGATTGTCTTCTTTTCACACTAACTGTGAACTGCGCTGTATATTTTACAGTGTGACTGAACTGTAGTACACGGTGAATGCTCACATTTTAAAAATGTACTACAGCAAAGACATGGCTACTATTTCCCCTCAAAATCCCGCCCCCTTGCTTTGAACACACCAATCCCATCGTCCTTGCCACTTTCTGCAGCAGCTTTGGAGTTCTCTTTCCTGAGGGTTTTTATGAGACATGGTCAAAAATACAGTGAATGAGCCGGGCCTGGCGGCTCACTCCTGTCATCCCACTGCTTGGGAGGCTGAGGCAGGAGAACCCTTGTAAGTTCGAGACCAGCCTGGGTTACAGAGTGAGCTCAAGGCCAGCCCGAACTGCACAGCGAGACCCTGTCTCCAAAAATAGGCCAAAAATAAAAATCAAAGCATGGCGAATGCTGCTGTTGAACGCCCTCCGAGGCGCGGCGGCTCCCGAGGACGCGACGCCGTGCCTCCTGCGCCTGACCCGTGCAGCCTTTGCTCTTCTCCATGCAAAGTTCGTGTTTGAATTAGCCCGGTAGACTGAGGCAGCCACAGCGGTGCAGCTAAAGATAATCAGGGAGGAGGCCTTCCAGGGCTTCTGCAGACAGTGGCAAGGGCCGTGGGGGGCACGAGCGTTTGAAGGGAGGGGGAAGGTTTTGTGGGGTTTCACGGTACTGTGTTGTTTACTGTGATATTTTAAAAAACTTAAACATCACCCTTTTTTTTTTATTACATCTCACACATTTGTGACCCGTCTCAATTTGGAAGGGTCGCCTGGAGGCTCGTTAACCACACGTAGCCAGTGTGCTCTGGAGGAGGCTCCTGTCAGGAGGGTGACAGAGCTGTCCCCACCCGACTGAGGTCCAGGGGCAGCTCCTGTCTTCCCTGCCCTGTGGTGGTCCCTGAGGGTCTGTCTGTGTGCCTGGCAGCAGGGCCAGCTTGTGGGGACAGGTGCTGTCCCTGTGGAGGGAAAGTGCAGGTGACCTCCTGATGCAGGCTTCCCTCTGGGGACACAGGTCTTCCCTGGGGGCCGGGTCCTCGCCTTGGCCAGCGCCCGGACCTCCGACTCGGGCAGCTACTCCTGCGTGGCCGTGAGTGCGGTGGGCGAAGACCGCCGAGACGTCACCCTGCAAGTCCATGGTGAGAGTCAGGCAGGTGACCCTGTGGTCCAGGCCTGCAGCTCTGGGGTGGGGGTGGGTGGAGTCTGGCAGTGGAGGCGTCCCCAGCCCCAGCCAGAGGAGTGAGAGTGGCTGAGTGGACGACGGTCGTGTGAGGTCAGTTGGACCCGGGACCTGTCCTGGAGTGAGACACCCCCAGTGGGTGGGTGGGCGGGGCCCCAACAGCCAACAGCTCCATGTGCAGGAAGCCAGAGAAGGAGCAGCAGGGGCCAGGAGCAGCCAGGAGTCGCTTGGCTTTCTTGTCGCTTGGGGGTGACGGTCCCTTCCAGAAGGGCTGGGGTGACCAGCAACCCTGACCCTTGCGTGTCGTGCATCTGTGGCTCTACTCCTGCCTGTGGGGCCTGGACCCAGTCGCTCTGCTCCCTGGAGCTCCCTGTCCTTGTCGGTGAAGTGGGGGGAGGGGAGCCCCCATGCAGGGTGCCGTGGGGGTTCACGGAGCCCATGGTGACAGGACGCTTGCCTGTCACTTTCTTCCTGTGGGGCCACGGGGGCCACTGAGGTATAAGGGAGGGGACTCTGGAGTGCAGTTCCGATGGGGAGCAGGAGGGGCTCAGGCCCAGCCCTCTCTTTTTGGGGTCAGGGTCGGAGGTGCCGTCCCCTCCACCTGTGTCACCATGGTGACCATTGAGGGATGGGGGATGCTTTTATTTCACAGAGGAGGAAACAAACCTGGGTGCAGAGATGCCTCCAGGGCTCCCCGAGAGCAGGTGGTGGTGCCCAGGCCTAGCGCCCTGAGTCTGCTCAGGCCCTGTGTTCTAAATAGTCCCAGGGAGCAAGGTGACCTGGGCCTGCTTTGGGGGTTTTCACTGCTGTTGTAGTTTTGTGGGTTTTTTTGAGGCAGGCTCTTGTTACACAGCCCAGGTTGGCCTTGAACTCGTGTGGAGCCTGGGTTGGCCTCGAATTTGTGGTACCCTTCCTGCCTCAGCCTCCCCAGTGCTGGGATTGCAGGCATGTTTCACATCTAGCTAAAATATTTAAAGATTAGAATATAGCTTTAACTTTTTGATGTCATTCTGGACATTGTAGATTTACATGCAGTTGTCAGAAGCTGTGCAGGCCCTGAGCTGCCCGTTTTCTGCCTCCCCCACCCCACACCTTGGTGGTGGTGGGGTGCTCTAGGGCAGCCCCTTGCCCCATAGAGTGCGACAGTGCCACAGTCGCCCGCAAGGGGGCGCACAGGGGCCTCCTCCGGAATTCCGCCGCCCATCCCAGCCGTGATTTACACACACACACTCAGGTCCACCTGGGTTGCTGGGAGTGGTCAGCCTATCGCTGATGTGGCCCGTCTCGCCTGTCCCCACACGCCTGGTGTCCCCTGCCCCCACAGTGCCCCCGAGGATCCTCGGCGAGGAGCTTGCCATCTCTGTAGAGGCCAACGAGTCTGTGACCCTGGAGTGTCGCAGCCACGCTGTGCCCCCGCTGGAGCTGAGCTGGCGGAAGGACGGAAGGCCCCTGCGGCTACGACCTGGCGTCCTGCTCTCTGAGGACAAGGCCCGGCTGGAGGTGAGTGGCCGCCTAGCATGGAGCAGGCCAGAGTGGAGCTGCCCAGGCGCTGCAGCACCCCACAAGCATCTGGCCGCCTCGCTGTGACGGCAAGCCCTCCCGTGGGAGATGGGGACACAGCCCAGGACGGGCCCCTTAGAGCTGCCGCCTGGGCCCTCCCCCTGCCCAGCCCTGCGCCTTGGGATAGGGTCACTCCTACTCTGTCACCTCTGGCTTCTACTCCTTTTGCTTCCTTTCCGTGTCAGACTCTGACCCCATGTGCCACCCCCATCTGCAGGCCTGGGATGTGGGGGTGAAGGGGGAGCCCTTGAGGGGCTGTTCCGTGCACCTGGGGGCTGGGGTTTCCAGCAGGGAGCTTGGGGCTCAGCAAGGTCATGTGACGTGGCTGAAGTTACAGGGACGGTGGTAGGGCAGGGGGCACCTGTCTTGGCTTCCCCTGCTGATGGGCATCTCTGCCTGGGGCAGGTGACCAGGGCAGAGGTGGAGGATGCTGGCCGCTACACGTGCGAGGCTCTGAACCATGCCGGCCGCTCTGAGAAGCAATTCAATGTGAACGTCTGGGGTGAGGGCTGGGTCCCGGGTCCCGGGTCCCGGCGAGCGTGCTGCCCGGCACTCCCTTTCCGGTCCAGCCTCTAGCTCACCCCTCTCTGCTCTGCCTCAGTGGCTCCAGCGTTCCCCTCGAGGGAGCCCCGAACACTGGTCGTGACCGAGGGGCAGCCCGCCAGGCTGTCCTGCGAGTGCCACGGTGTCCCCTTCCCTGAGGTCTCCTGGAGCAAGGACGGTAGGACGCTGCCACCACTCCGCCCAGCACAGGGCTGCTCTGCACACGAGCAGCTTCTGGCCATGTCCAGATGTCCCCTCTGCCAGGAAGCCCTCCTTGACCCCAGGCTGGGACGCTGCACCCTGTGTGGCCCTGTCTGTCACCCACCTTGGCCCTCTGTTCTGTTGCTCCGTGGGTCAGTGAGGCCCTCTGCTAAGTTCCGTGTCAGTGCCAGGCCCAACAGGTCCTCAGGCAACACTGGGGTTCGTCTCACCCACACTCACCAACAGCCTGTCCAGACTGGTTCCTGTTCTAAGTCCTAGGAATACAGCAGGGGACAGAACAGGCCTGCCCCCACCTGCCAGGGTTGGGGCCAAAAAAACTGAGCTAGCGACTTAGTGACTTAGGTGACGAGAGCTGTGGCGACAGAAAGCCAGGAGGGGATCGATGTGTAGGCCTGGGGTTTCAATCAGGTGGTTGGGACATGAGCCAGAGCTGGCTTCAAGAGGGGAAGAGAGGTGACCGAGGAGGCTGCTGAGAGAATCGTTCAGGCTGTAGCCGTGCAAAGGCCCTGGGGCAGAAAGGAGCCACACGTGCACCTGGAATTGCAGCAAGGCCGCGGGCTGGAACAAAGCCAGCTGAGGGGGCAGAAGCAGGACGCGGTTAGCAGCACAGAGGAGCTGGACCGGCGGTTGTCATGGGAACGTTGGCTTTTACCTGACCAGTGAGCGGGCACTGCAGGGCTCTGGACAGAAGTAGCACAGGGTGACCACACTGGCAGGGCCAGCCTACCGGCTGTGCCAGGGACCAACTCCTGGGAACAGGGCTATGAGAAGCAACAGTGCTGGCCAGGGACCAGGGACCACGAGGTGACAAGAGGTGGCCAGGGCCTGTGTGTGAAGGTGGTGCCCGCTGAAGTTCAGTTGTTCAGGAGACTAGAGAGGAGGGCGGGGCATTGGCAGGAGGGTGTGGCAGCTGTCACCAAGATGGGGGACTCTGGGGCAGGAGCGAGCACCTGGCACCTTGAAACGCTGGAACAGGGGCTTTAACCCAGCACCCCAGGTCTCCCCGCTCCCCCTGTGGGTCAGCGACGGACAGGGGTCTGGGCTGTGGAATGGGGAGGACTGAGGTGGCCTGCAGGGAGGGCTTCCCGGAGGAGGTGGCATTCCCATCGGGCTCCGGTAGGATGAGCAGGAGTTGGGATGGATGGGGGAGAACAGAGGGTCCCTGCCTTGCCCTGGATGGGGGCTTCTCGCTTCCTGCCACAGGTCAGTTGCTGCCTGAGGAGGAGCCTGCGGGGGAGCAGCTGTCGGTAGTGGGACGGCTGCTTTACCTCACGCGGGCACAGCCAGCCCAGGAGGGGACGTACACGTGCACGTGCAGCAACGTGGCCGGGAACAGCAGCCAGGACCAGCGGCTGGTGGTGCAGGGTGAGCTGAGCCCCGTGTGCGTGTGCGTGTGGGGCGGGACCAGGAAGCCACGCCCCGAGCCACGCCCCTCAGCCGCGCTGTGCTCCCGGGATCCTGGCAGAGATGGCCCGGTTCTCGCTCTGTGGCATGAGGGCAAGGGCCCAGAGAGGCTAGGTGACCTGGCCAGGGTCACACAGCCAGTAGGGGCAGGGGCGTCAGAGGCCTAAGGGGGGCTGCGTCCACCAAGCGCCTTGAGCTGGCCAGTGCTTGGCTCCCGGAGGCCCAGCACCTTCCCTGACGCGTGTTCCCCGCCCAGCTCCCCCCCAGATCGCCGGCTCCCGAGAGCCCCTCACGCACGTGTCCGTGCTGCAGGGCGGGGAGACCGCTCTGGACTGCAATGCCACGGGGAGGCCACCGCCGGCTGTGACGTGGGAGCGAGACGGACAGCCCGTGGGGGCCGAGCCCGGCCTGTCGCTGCAGAACCAGGGCCGGAGCCTGCAGGTGCAGCAGGCGCGGGGTGCCCATGTGGGACGGTACAGCTGCGTGGCCGAGAATGCGGCGGGACGCGCTGAGCGGAGGTTCGCGCTGTCCGTGCTGGGTGAGGCTGGTCAGGGCGCTGCCGGGGCGCGGATCCGCCCTCCACGCCCTTCCCTGCGGCTGCCTCTCTGCTCCCGGGCCCTGGGGAAAGGGGCCTGAGTGCGGACACGTAGAGGCTGCGGAGGAGCTGGGGGGTGGGGAGCCGGAGCAGCCCCTGCCCTCCCGCCCCTTTCTGAGCGCCTCCCGTTTGCTGGGCTGGGCTATCACCCTGGGTCAGCCTGGCAGCCCAGGGACCCCGCGCCCGCTCAGCCTGCACTCCAGGACCGGATCCCGCCCACCAGGGCGTGGCCCAAGGAGGGCGGGTTCTGACGGCTCCTCCCCCGCGCAGAGCCCCCTGTGCTCTTGGGGGACACGAACTCCCTGACCAACGTCACAGCTGCCTTGCATGGAGCCTTGACGCTGCTCTGCGAAGCCACAGGGGTCCCGCCTCCTGAAGTGCGCTGGCTCCGCGAGGAGGAGCCCTTCCGACCGCGGGAAGATACCTACCTGTTGGCAGGTACTGTCCCCAGGTAGTGAGTGTCCTGGGAACCAGGCCTGACTCGATCTTCCCATGACGCGACCCCAAGCCCCAAAACATAAGTCAGGGGAGCTCGCCCTGTGGTGGGGAGATGTGAATAAGTTCCTGCTCTGCTCCACTGCTGGTGAACATTGTCACAGAAAAGGTTCTGACAAGTCCTGCTGCCCAGAGAGGTTCTGGAGGGACCCCCACAGCCCAGCAGCGGACTTGAGGAAGTGCGGGTCTAAGCGCCTTCTCCTCGGCTTACATGTCCTCCCCCACCAGTTTGGTCTGTGGTGGTTTCCACTGATACACACAGGGGAAACTGAGGCCCACACCCTCCCTCTCCAGGTGGCTGGATGCTGAGGGTGACGCATGCTCAGGAGCAGGACCGAGGTCTCTACTCCTGTCTGGCCAGCAACGAGGCTGGGGAGGCACGAAGGAGCTTTAGTGTGGAGGTCCTGGGTATGTGGCAGCCCTGTTCCTGTGGGGACCCCAGAATCCTTTGCCTCCTGCCTGGGACCTTCTGGGCCCAGGCAGGAAAGGGGAGAGGCCAAAGCTTGGTACCTTGACCTTATTCAAAATCTCTGCTCTGAGGCCACTGTGGAACTTTCCAGAAGCAGCAGGACCCACACACAGTGGGGGGGGGGGGTGCTATTTTCTAGGGCTTGTCAGAGCAGCACTGAGGTTTCCCTCAGCCAGCAGGAAATGTTCACTAAACCCACTGTGCTGCAGAAGCAGGGGCCGGAGCACAGGGAAACCGAGGCGCAGGCAGTGCGGAGGAGCCTGAGCTCTTGGCTCTCTCTGCTCTGTGGTGGTGTACCCGGGCGACCAGCCCTGGTTGGCAGCGGCCTCTCCTCCCTTCTCCTAGTTCCTCCCACTATAGAGAATGAGCTAGAGGATGAGGCGATCAGGGTGCCCGAGGGACAGACCGCCCAGCTGACCTGCAATGCCACGGGTAAGGGCCACGCTGCTCCCCTGAGCACCTTGAGGCCCCCACCGAGAGTCCTTGGCCGGCCCTTCATGCCAGAGCTTCCTGCCTAGCGCTGGCTGATGGGATGTGGTCTGGTGAGAGCTGAGGTCCTGGAGGGATCAGCTTCTTGTCTCCATAGTTTCCCTTGTGGCCAGAAGAGCAGGCTGCCATTAATGCTTATGGGATGAAGAATGGATGGATGGGTGGATGGATGGATGGATGGGTGGATGGATGGATGATAAAACAGGATAGATATATGAACACTCAGGTAATTGGCTAGAAAGTGATATAGGCAGGTAAGTGGGCAGGAAGATGGGTGGATGTTTGATGGATGATAGATGACTGAAGGGATAGGTGGATAAGTGGATAGATAGTTGGATGAACAGATCAGTAGGCAGGTAAATGGGGAGGAAAATGGGAAGGAAGATGGATAGATGGATACACAGCTAGATAGACGGTTGATTGGATGGAGGGATGGATGGATGGATGGGCAGGCAGGTAAGTAATAGGGTGAGTGGATGGATGGGTGTGTGGAAAAGCAGGAGATATATGGACAGATAGGTATTTGGCTGGATAGATAGATATGCAGGTATAAATGGGTAGAAAGATGGATGGATGGATGGATGGATGGATGGATGGATGGATGGAGAGTTGGTGGATAGGTGGATGAGAGGGTGAAAGGAACAGCGTGCAGCTCTGTCTTGCCTGTCTGGATCAAGTTGTCTCTACCTCTCAACAAGGAAAGGGCAGGCGAAGCCCAAGGAAGGGGCCAGGGCGGCCTTGCTGTCGCCTGTGTTCCTGCTGTGCTTCCTGGGCCTGTGGCTGAGCTGGTGTCTCCATGTCCTTGTCCTGGCTGTGAGCAGCCGCTGATCTCTGGTCCTTTGCCTCAGGCCACCCACAGCCCAATATCACTTGGTTCAAAGACGGCCAGGCCCTGGCCAGTGGAGACACCTACCACCTCTCTTCAGATGGAGCCCACCTATGGGTTCCCCAGGCCAACCTGTCCCATGCTGGCCACTACTCCTGCATTGCCACCAATGCCATGGGGGAGAAGACCAAACACTTCCAGCTCAGCGTGCTGGGTGAGCTCTGCATGGCCCTGGCCACCTGGGTGCTGGTGGGAGGTGACCGGCTCCTTAACCATAACAATAACAACAAAGCCGACACTGGCCGCGGCGAGGCATTTGGTGACATCTTCACCACAAGCCTGGGAGGTGGCGGATGAGTCTGTCCCGATGTCATGATGAAGCTCTAAGGCTTAGAGTGGTGACATGGCTCACAGCCAGGGTATTTGGGCCCCAAAGACCACGTGCCACATGCTGTCTCCCTCAGGAGAAGAAACAAACACTGGCTTGAGCACGAGGGCACGGGCTGATGTTGGCTGTGCTGACCTCTGCTTCTGACAATGCTGGGTGTGACAGGAAGAGCCCCAGGCAGAAGGAAACTTTCAGACCAATGAAAATGAGGTGGGGATACTCCACCCAGCAGGGAAAAAGCCCCCCACCCCAGGCCTTCCACCTGGGGAAGAGGGGTGTGCAAACCAGAAACACACACAGAGCAGAGGAGCATTGTGTTAAATTAGTAGATAGTCTAGGAGCTTCAAGGTTGAAAGCTGCTAGGGAAACTGAGGTGGAAGTCACCCATCGTTCCCGTGAGCACCGGCCAGCAGTGGGCAGAAGCCTTGAATTCAAGTCCAGCTGCACAGAGCACGGATTCCCCTGAGCCTCAGTTTCCCACCTGCGTGAGGCATGCAGCTGCAGTAGGAGGCTGAGCAGCTGGGCTCCCAGCTGTCCTGAGCCTTAGTCTGGGCTGAGATCTGTACCCAGAGTGCTCTCCTGCCCACCACAGTGCTGCCCACCATCCTGGGGGCCACCGAGGACAGCGCTGGTGAGGAGGTGACCGTGACCATTAACAACCCCATCTCCCTGATCTGTGAGGCGCTGGCCTTCCCTGCCCCCAACATCACCTGGATGAAGGATGGGGTCCCTTTCCAGGAGTCCAGGAACATCCAGCTGCTCCCAGGTGACGTCCCTGGGCAGGGACCTCAGGGTGTGGGTGACACGCGGGTGATGCGTGTCAGACAGGCTCGGCCAGGGCTCATGGCAGCTGTGGCGCCGATCCCTGAGCAGGCACCCGCGGGCTGCAGATCCTGAACGCCCAGAAGGAAGACGCGGGCCAGTACACCTGCGTGGTCACCAACGAGCTGGGGGAGGCCACCAAGAGCTACCACGTGGAAGTGCTCAGTGAGTCGGGGACTCGGGGCTGAGGCCGCTGTGTGGCTGTCGGTGCCCCACCATTCTCTGCCCCCACCTCACAGCCCTGAAGCGTTGGAATGGTGTTAGGACTCAGCTTTCTGGGCTCCCTGGGCCCCCAGGCCTGGTGTCCTTCCATAGCCAGAGGGTCCTCTGCTTGAGACCTGGACCCTGAGAATGGCCTCAGAGGTCACCTTAGCAGCTGCTGGGCTCACACCTGCCCTGACTGTAGCCATCGTAGACAAATGCCTCGTCCTCTGAGTGGAGTCCAGAAGTGGGGTGTGGTTAGTGTCCAGAACCCCCATTCCTCCACCCTTGGGAGCCAGGCCCCACTCCTGGAGCTGATCAAGTGGCTTCTGAGACCCCTGTGATTTTTTTCAGTCCCCCCTTCCATCTCCAAGGATGACCCTGTGGGGGAGCTGGGGGTGAAGGAGGTGAAGACCAAGGTCAACAGCACCCTGAGCCTGGAGTGTGAGTGCTGGGGCTCGCCCCCTCCCGCCATCAGCTGGTACAAGGACGGGCAGGTGAGCCCCGGGGACCCTCAGGCAGGCACCTTAGGCTCCTCCCTCCGGGTCTGCGAGAAACCTTCCAGAAAAGTTAGAACATCTGCCCACAGCTGTCCCTGGCCTCAGCCTGACTTTTTTTTTTTTTTTGTCTTTTTGAGGCAGGGTTTCGCTATGCAGTTCAGGCTGGCCTTGAACTCATTTTTGTAGCCCAGGCTGGTCTTGAACTCACATTGATCCTCCTGCCTCAGCTTCCCAAGTGCTGGGATTACAGGCGTGCGCCACCACGCCTGGCTATCCTACCTCTAATTTCCGATTTATTTATTTAAATTTAACTTCTAAAACTTATTTTGTGGTCCCTTTATATTGAGCTATACCCCTGACCCCTTTTTAATTTTTAAAATTTATTTTATTTTGAAACAGGTTCTCAGTGAGTGGCTAAATTTCCCAGGCTGGGCTTAGAGTCATGATCCTCTTGCCTCAGCCTCCCAGACTGCCGGGCTCACAGGTGGGCTTACATTAGCAGTGATGCCCCCTGGCCTCTCCGTGGGGGACAGGAAAGGACTTTCAGTTCTTCATCCCAGGGCACTTGGCTGTGTTTGATTATTGCCTTCCACTGAGTCCTGAGGGCTGGGACCCCATCAATGGGCCCAAGCAAGGGAACAGGGGTTGGTGGGTGGGTGGGTGGGGTGGCAGAGGAGAAGTCCCCGTCCTCTCCAAAGCCCCAGGGGAAAACCATCTGGAAACTGTCCTGGATGCTGTGTGCTGTGAGAGGAAGCCCCTGGGCCACTCTCTTGGTGATGGCTGTGAACTGTGGAAAATTTTGACTACAGTAGGGTTAAGGCAAGAGGAAAATTGTGAGTTTGAGACCAGTCTGGGTTACAAAGTGAGCTCAAGGCCAGCCTAAACTGCACAGCGAGACAGCGTCTTAAAAAATAAGTAAATGAAAATGTATTAAAAGGTGCATGCTAATCTGGGTGCTTCCTGCCCGCCTCTCACAGTCCTCCCCTCGTCTCTTCTCCTCCCAGCCCGTGACCCCGGGCCAGCGCCTGCGAATCCTGGGCGAAGGCCGCCTGCTCCAGATCCAGCCCACGCGAGTCTCGGACTCAGGCCGGTACCTGTGCGTGGCCACCAATGTGGCAGGGGAAGACGACCAGGACTTCAACGTGCTCATCCAGGGTGCGTGTCTGCAGCGCGGCCGAAAGGGGGCGCTGCGAGCCGGGCTGCGGCCAGGTCCCGGGAACAGACATTTGGCGTAGAGATGAGGCAGGATCGGGGCTCTTCTCCAGTCGTCACCGCAGGAAGCCGGCAATGGGCCTGACCGGGCGGAACCCGCGTTCTGACGCCCCGTGGCACACTCTGCTGGCTCTATCAGGAGGCCCCGGAGAGTAGGGGAGCCTGCAGCATCGAGGCTGCGGGGGGTGCGCGGGCGGTCTTAGGGTCTCCTCCGCACCTTTGCTGGCGCTGACCTTTCCCTCTGAAGGAAGTGGGGAACGGAACAGGAAGAGGGCGCCCAGGGCCAGGCCAAGCGGCACCGCCAGGTTTTGCTGAGTGGTTCCGCTCCGTTCGGTTGGGTTGGATTCGTGGGCCTGCAGTAGGTGACCAAAGCAGGTGGCCTGGGGGCCCCTTCCCGCTGTCGCAGCTGCTGATTTGGTGTTCCCGCGCTCTGGGAAGCGCCGCTTTCACAGCCTCCCGCCCTGACGGATTCCTCGGGGTCCCTAGGAGGCTCCTAGAGGAGGGCTCCGTGGGGTGGGAAATAGTGCCCAGCACCTGGGAGCTGCTCCGCAAGCACCCGTGCGTGCACTTCACTCCTTGCGTGGAGGGAGCAGCTCCCGCATGGAACTGCGCCTCCCGCGCTGGCCAGGTGTCTCTGGGAGCCGCCCCGGCTGCCTCTCCTCACGGTGCTGTCCCCCTGCAGTGCCCCCCATGTTCCAGAGGGTGGGCAATCCCAGTGCCGCCTTCGAGGCCCTGTCCCAGGAGGAGGAGGAGGCCCGGGGCGAGGTGGTGGAATATCGAGAGGTGGTGGAGAACACCCCGGCCTACCTGTACTGCGACACCAACGCGGTCCCCCCGCCGGAGCTCACCTGGTACCGAGAGGACCAGCCGCTCTCCACCACCGACGATGACGGGGTCTCCATGCTGCAGGGTAGGGTGGGCCCTGGTGGTTCTGCAGTCTGAGGCTCCCAAGGAAGGGCTGGAAATTCCTGGCCTGGTCAGATGGCTCCCGGCTCCCAGCGGTGTGGACCCACCGAGCCGGTCTGCGCGGCCTCTGGCTCAGCACTCGCACCGCGTCCTGCCAGGTCTGGGCCAAGAGGTGCTGCAAGGGCACCTGGGTCAGCCCCCAGAGAGCAGAGTCTGCCAAGCCTGGTGCTTTGGGATCTGCAACAGAAAGAGGCGGCCCCACCGCTGGCTCCTGTTAGCAGTTCTGGAAAAAACTGCTTCCCCTGCCAGTGACCTCTGACCTACTCCCAGGGGCTCAGCCACGGGCAGATCTGTAGGGCAGATCTGTATCGAGGCCTGAGCGCTGCGACCATGGGTCCATCCCAGCTGTCATCCAAAGCCAGGCCCCAGCCACTCATCCCACCCTCCGCCAGGCCATTGGTACTGACCTTCGCTCCAACCTAGCCTTGTAGCCCTAATCCTAAGCGCACCGGGGCCACCGTTACCAGCTAACCTCAGTTCTGACCCTGACCCGTGACCCCTCACTCCCAGCCACTGTCCCCCAGAGCTGCATGCGACTCTTGGTTCAGCCCTGGTCGAGCCATGCTCAGCCTGAGCCCCGAGCACATAGCCACCCTCAGCTGGCATCAGCTAGAGGCCAGCTCCAGCCCCTGCTTCATGCCAGGTTGTCCCTGTCTGTCCCTGGGTCACAGAAGGTCCCCTGTAGGCCTCCTTGGACACCAAGGTCTGTGCCTACTGCTGTCCTGCTGCTCCCTGGGGGGAGCCTCAGTTTCTCTATCTGTAAGATGGGTTGGCAGCAGCCCCGGGACACAGACGCTGTGCTCAGGGCCTGGCACCCAGCAAGCTGGTGGCTGCACCTGGCTTAGCTTCCTCTTCACCCACGAGCTGATGCCCTGTTTCGCAGACTAGGTGAGAAAGACTATGCATCCCATTCCTTGCTCTTCAGTGGGGACAGCAGCTTGCCCTGTCCCTGCAGGCGGCCGGGTCCTGCAGCTGCCCCTGGTGCGGGCAGAGGATGCTGGGAGGTATTCATGCAGAGCCGCCAACGAGGTGGGCGAGGACTGGCTACACTACGAGCTGCTGGTGCTGAGTGAGTGGCCCTGGCCCGGGAGGGGGGGGCACAGGACCCTGGGGACCCAGGAGGGCTCCCTCCAAGGGACCCAGGCCAGGTGTCCAGCCCCACCCGACCCCAAGGTACCCAATGGGGTTGTGTGCTTGAGCTCCACAGCAGGCAGAACTGGCTCACGGTCCAGGGGGCTGCTTCCTGGCTGTGTGGCCTTGAGCAAACCACAGCCCTCTCTGTGCTGTAGACTCCAGGGTTACAGCCAGACCTGGCAGGGTTTGGTGAGCAGGGTGCGGAGCCCCAGCCAGCCAGTGCCTGGCACCCAGTGCCACTCCTCACCCTCCTGTCCCTGACCCAGCCCCGCCTGTGATCCTGGGTGATACCGAGGAGCTGGTGGAGGAGGTGATCGTCAATGCCAGCAGCACGGTCAGCCTGCAGTGCCCGGCCTTGGGCAACCCGGCGCCCACCCTGTCGTGGCTGCAGAACGGGCTGCCTTTCTCCCCGAGCCCGCGGCTGCAGGTGCTGGAGGACGGGCGAGTCCTGCAGGTGAGGAGGCTGCTGCTCCGGCTGTGGGCTGCCAGGGCTTCCCGGAGGCTCCTGGCTGTGGCGTGCGGTCTCGCCTGCCCGGTCCCTGTGGGCTCAGAGAACACCGGTGTGCATGCTGCAGCCAGAGCTACTGGGCCTAGAGCTGGTGGCCTCGGACAGAACGTGGCCCCATGTGGGGCACCCGGGACCCCCTACCTCAGCCACCAGTGTCCACACCCAGGGCCACCCCAGCCCCACAGACTCCCAGATGTCTCACAGAGCCCTGTCGGGGCTCTGCTCAGGGACTCTACCTGCCTCACATGAGCACCCCAGGTCACATATCAGCGGTGGGGCAGAGGGACAGTTTTGGGTCGGCTCCCCCAGGTGTCCACAGCAGAGGCGGCTGACGCCGCCAGCTACATGTGTGTGGCCGAGAACCAGGCGGGCTCTGCAGAGAAGGTGTTCACCCTCAGGGTCCAAGGTGAGAGGGCCGAGCGGGTGGCCCCACCCAGAGGGGACCCAGTCAGCACCCCGGAGTCTGCTGTCCATCTTGGGAGGGGACAGCATGGAGGCTCAAGGTCACTGAGCCAGGTGGATAGCTTGGCTCTGCCGCTGATAGCTGGGCAGCCTTGGAAGCGTGGGTACCCCCCTCTGGTCCCCAACCCCCTGCGCATTCACGGGTGGTGGAGCTTTGGGCCACAGCCGTTGGGAGATGTCTTTGCCCTTTGGGCCTCAGCTCTGGCTGTCCGCCCCTGCCTGCATCACTCTCACGTCTTTCTTTATCCCTGTGGCTTTGGGGACAGTGCCACCACGAATCACAGGCCAGAACCTGGAGCAGGTCACCACGGTCCTCAACAGCAGCGTCTCCCTCCCCTGTGAGGCCCTTGGCCACCCGAGCCCTGAGGTCACCTGGTACAAGGACGGCAAGGCCCTGGCCCTGGGGGAGGAGGTTTTCTTCCTGCCTGGTGGGTAAACTGAGGCTGGTGGGGAGCCACAGCTCCTTCCCTGAACCTTGGACTGGCTGAGTCTGGGAGGGGTCTCAGAAGGGGACTGGGGGCTGGTGTGAGGGGCTGGCTCCCCACAGGCACCCACACACTGCAGCTGCCCTGGGTGCAGCCCTCAGACTCCGGGACCTACGTGTGCGAGGCCCTCAACGCGGCTGGCCGTGACCAGAGAGTGGTGCAGCTCGGCGTGCTGGGTACGTGTCCCCCGCAGTGTCCGCCACTCCCTGGGGCAGCAGAGCCACTCGGGGGAGGGGAGACTGCTGCTGGGTGGCCGGGACATCCCGCCGCTACCCTGGGAGGGATAGGCGGTAGTCTCAGGAGCTGGACAAGCTTGGGCTGGGAACTGAGCTCTGGGACCTTAGGGAGGGTGTGGTCCCTCTTGGAGTGCTGGCTTTCCCATCTGTGACTTGATGGCACTTTGTGCCATCGTGAACCCCGGATGTGGCGCGTGGGAAGCTTAGACAATGGTCAGGTTGAGGAGATGAGCTCCAGGAGCCACGCCCCGGAGAGGACACTTCCTTCCCAAGCTCACGTGGTTGCGGATTCACACATGGCGACTGGGATGGCTCGTGACCTTTGGAATCTTCCTCAGGGAGAGCCGGACCCCTGTGTCACCAGCCGGGGCTCATGGAGGTCTCTCCTTCCTTCACTCATGTGCTCACCTGCCATGTGGGTGGACACCACGCTGTGTCCTGTGGCCCCAAAGTGGGGCACAGAGTGACGGCGGGGGCCCCCACAAAGGGCTCTACCCAGCTGAAGGTGGCCCCCTTGTGGGAAGGAGCCCAGGAGACCTGTGAGCAGCTCCCTGGAGGAGACTGAGGCCCAGGGAGGCCAAGGGAGGCCCGAGACTGCCCCCGCTGCCCCTGCTGCCCAGCAGGCCCTGCCATGCTGGCCTGGTTAGGTTCACTGTGTGACCCTGAAAGGCTCCATAGGTGTTACGTGTAGGAGGACATAGGAGGACCCAGAGGCTGCAGTGGGTCACTGGCTGTCTCGTGTCCCCAGTGCCCCCCACCTTTAGGCAGGACCCTGACAGCCCCCAGGAGGCAATCCTCGTCCAGGCCGGGGACAAGGCCATCCTGAACTGCGAGACAGACGCACTCCCAGAACCAGTCGTGACCTGGTACAAGGACCAGCAGCCCCTGGTCCTGGGGCCAGGGGTCCAGGCCCTGCAGGATACACAGAGGCTGGAGATCCTGGCATCCCAGGTGGGCAGCCATGCGCGCGTGCGCGTGGGTGGAAGGGCAGAGGCCTGGGAAGGGGCAGTGGCAGGTGTGTGTCTTCCAGATAGAGACCCAGGAAATAGGTGGGCTCCCAAGGATTGGGATCCAGCCTGGTCCCTGTGCTAACCTGCACGGAACAGATCCCTTCCCTGCTGCTGGCGTGGGTTTCCCTGGATCTAGAAGTTTTCTCTGTCTCCTTCCTGATGGGATCTGTGGCTTGTGGAGATCTGTTCCACGGGGGTCAAACACTCTCAAATACTTGCCCTCATCCAGAAATCTCCCTGGGCCCTGTCTCCCAGTTTGTTTTTCTAGCATGGGGAATCGAACTCAGGACTTTATGCTTGCCAGGCAGGCACTGTGCCACTGAGCTGTCTTCTCCGGCCTTGACTCTGTCTCCTGGCCCAGCTCTAATCCCAGAGAGAGGGGCCTGGCCTCAGGAGAGGGGGTCTATGGGATCTTTTTGGGGGGCCTTGTGTACTCATTTCCCAGGACCCTCTGGTCTCTTTGGGCTCCTGAGAAAGGTCAGAAGGTCCTGGCTCCCTTTACCTCCCTGAGCAGAACCAGTAGATTTGGACGGGCGGTCCCTGCCCTGAAGACTTCTGGGACCTGGATATTTTAGGGAGCCCCGCCCCATCACCACACGCTCTTCCTGTCCCAGGTGTCCGACAAAGGCTCGTACAGCTGTAGAGTCAGCAATGCTGCTGGGGAGGCCACGCGGACCTTCGTCCTCACCGTCCAGGGTAAGCTGGGGCCAGCTGGGCCAGTGTGGCCACGACCCACCCTCGAGGGCCTGGACTGCGAGACAGCAGTGGTGCCCCAGGTTATAAGCACAAGGTTTTGAAATTAAAAGAGCAGGGTCCAAAGGACTCTGCCTGAGACCCACTTTGTGGGGTGACTTTGTCCCCCTGAACCTTGGGTTCATCTCCAGCCAAGTTTGGTCTAGAGCAGGGCCTGTTGGCTGGGCACCCAGAGGCAGCAGATGGGCTGCAGAGAGCTGGGCACAGGCCTGGCACCCGGTCCTGGGATGAAGCTGAGATGCCAGGCTCTTGGAGCCCTGGGCTACGTCACCTCTGTCTTGAGCCCTGGGGGCTCTGTGGCGCCAGCTCAAGGGTGGGAAGTAGATGAATGTTGAACTGTTGGCCATGTACCTCGCGCTGGGTGGAGAGTTGCCCAGATTTTCTGGAGTCAGCTATGTGTCAGCTTGTACATAGATGTAGCTGCGTAACAAAGAGTCTTCAAAGTGCAATGGATTAAATGGGAGAAAGTGTCCTCTTGGGCAAGGGCCTAGAGGTGAGTGTTGGGGTTGGCGGGTCCCCAGCTCCATATAGTAACTTGGGAGAACCTGCCCAGGTTCCTTCCATCTTGTTGCTCCTCCATCTCTGAAGGAGTTGTCCCCGTTCCTGTGTTGAGGTTGGGACACACCACAGCCTGTCCTTATCCACAGGAAGCAGAAATGAGCAGAAGCAGAGAGCTGAGCTTTGTCTCTGTGGACAGGAGCTCAGGCAGCTGGCCGCTGTGCTGCTGCAAGGGAGGCTGGGAAGTGTAGTTTTTCCTTGCATGACCCTGTGCTCAGCTAAAACTTTGCTGTCTGTGATGGGAAACGGGTTGCAGGGTCACCCCATCTGCCAGCAGCCTCCCAACCAGGGAGCCTGAGCCATACTGAACATATTCCTGGAAAAGGCCAGTACTGGGCTTGCTGCCCCAAGTGAACAGCTCCCTCCATGAGCAGGGGGATGTTGGGGATCTCTAGTCCTGAAGGGCAAAGATGTTTCACCTTGAGCCCAGCTGACTTTGTTCTACTAGTAAATATTGTTTGGGTGCATGACTTCATCCTGGCTGAGTGGAAGAGCTCTGGGATTGATTAGTGATGTCTGCCCTGGCATAGGTTAAGAACTACTGGTACATGAGCCATGCATTCACCATCCTTGGGCTAAGTGGACCCATCCAGGGCTCTCTTTATAGATGCTCTGAAATAATCAGCTGCTTCTTGTAGCTGTATTTGTGAATAAAGCAATGTTTACCATCGTGGCAGAGCATAGAATGTGAACTCCTAGCTCCAGGGAAGGGCTTGCGGATCTGCCTGAGCCGAAGGGAAGAGGGAAGTCTCAGGATTTCAGGAATATGGCTTCTTTCCTGCAGTGCCCCCAACATTTGAGAACCCCAAGACAGAGACAGTGAGCCAGGTGGCTGGGAGACCCCTGGTCCTGACCTGTGATGTGTCCGGGGTCCCTGCACCCACTGTGACTTGGCTCAAGGACAGAATGCCTGTGGGTGAGTATGACATGCCTTAACTCTTGCATGCAAAAGATTCTTTTAGCAAGACAATGACAATGCAGACAGGAAGTTGCGGGCTGTGGATGCTTCCATCAGGATCAAAGGCAGAGGATCCAGGGGAGGCTCCGCCCCCTCCAGAGGCCCAGCCCTCGTTTGTCTTTTGACTCTGGTTCTTAGAATCTGTACCTCAAAACCCACTCCCCTCCTCCCAGGAGACAGAAGATCCGTTCTAGACCAGTATGGTGATGTATGCCTGTAATCCCAGCACTCGAGGCCAAAGCAGCAGGGCTGCACGTGAAAGCCCAGCCTGGGGTACTTATCGTAGCGAGACCTTATCTCATAAAGGGGTTGAGGATGTAGTTCAATGTGAAGACCTAGGGTTCAACGTCCAGTAGCACAATAGGTACACACAGACACGCCGGCACAGGCGTCACGCTGAGCAGGGCCAGCCTAGAGCCCAGGGGGCTCGTTTCTGCGTGGCACCGACCCCCAGCTGAGGCTCCTCCGCTTGCCCTTCCTGGCGTCGTGGCCCCCACACAATGGGCTTCACCTCCCCCACCTCCCTTTCCTCACACCCCCTCTGCCAGTCTGGGGCCCTGGGAGAGGCCGGTGCCTGCCTGCTGCTCTGCACTTCTGGGGGCCCCACTCAGGGCACCGCTGTCCTCGCCCCCACCCCACCCCACCCCCGTGCTGGTCTCCTGGGCCTGGAATAGAAGGATCTCAAGGTGCTGCCCTGAAGTGACCATGGACAGTCCTCAGGGTGTGGCCGAAAGGTCCCCGCAGAGGTGCCTGTCCTGATCCGTGCGCCAGACCCCTGCAAATCAACCCCCCAGGGTTAATGAGATAAAATTTACTGTGCTTTACTCATTTAATGTTCACTGTTTTTTTTTCTTTTGTTTTTGTGGTGGTACTGGGTATTGAACTCAGGACCTTGCACTTGTGAGGCAAGCACTTATTCTACTGAGCTATCTCCCCAGCCTTTCACTTAATGTAATAATCTGCAATTTGCCTGTTTAAAGCATCTACTTCAAGGACTTGCAGCATACTCAGGGTGGTGCGACCATCGCCATAATCAATTTTAGATATTCTGCCGTGGCTTTAGCCATTTGAGTCACCGCTCCTCCTCCCTGGCCCCAGACCTGGCGGCCTCTAGTCCACACCATCTGTGGATTTGAGACTCTAGACGTGTCACACGTGGTTGAGCACACGGCGCGTGGCCCTTTGAGCCAGCCCGCTGTGCCTGGCATGGTGTTTTCGAGTGCCACAGCAGGGCCTGGTATTCATTCCTTTTAAGGACGGAATGATTTTTCTTCTCGGAGGCACCCCACATCCCCTGTGCTGTCCTGGCAGCCGGGGCTGCTGGCTCCTCCAGCCAGCTGTGTCATCAGTGTCTCGGGGCTGCGGTCTCGCTCTCCTCCCTCTGGAGCAGATCCTGGGCAGCAACACCCCGTGGTCCCCGTGGAGTTCCCACCCCAGCCGCCTCCCCTGCTCCTTTCTTCAGCCCTTGCAGCACTGGCTGCGTTTGGCCACGGCCCTCTGCAAGGGGCGGGGGAGACAGCTCAGCAGCATAAGCGCCTGCCTGGCAAGTGCAGGTCCCCGAGTCTGATCCTGGGTACAGCAATCAATCAACCAAATAAAGGCTGGGGGACAGAGATGTGCAGAGTTGGGGGGGCACCCAGGTATGCAGGTGGAGACAGCTCTTGGGGCGCAGCTGAAGCTGGAGGGAAGGAAGGGGCTGTGAATGGGTGATGGTGAGGTGTGACAGGCTGACTTGAGGAGGGGAGAGGAGGGAAGAGGCAGGGGAGGGGACAGAAGGGAAGGGTGGGGCCTGAGAGAGGGTCCTGGACCCTCCAGGGCATGGGTCCCTTGGAAAGAAGTGTCCCCAGTGGAAGGAAATCCGGGACCACTGTAAGGAACCGAGCAATCAGAGACGGGGCTGAGGAAGGTGATGTACACGGAGGCCCCGCCTCCGGGCCTCAGTTTCCTTGAGTACCAGAAGTGGGTGAGGAATTCAGAGCCACCCCCACCCTGTCTCCCAGAGAGCAGCGTGGTGCACGGCGTGGTCTCCCGGGGCGGCCGCCTGCAGCTGAGCCGCCTGCAGCCCTCCCAGGCTGGCACCTACACGTGCGTGGCAGAGAACGGCCAGGCTGAGGCCCACAAGGACTTTGTGGTGGCTGTGCTGGGTAGGTCTGCACCCCGACCCTTCCTGGAGTCGCACCCCTTGGCTGCCCGTGCCACCTCACCACCCCCCTGCTGCAGAGGCCCCCCGGATCCAGAGCTCCGATGTCCCACGGGAGCACAGTGCACTGCAGGGCCAGGAAACGCGGCTGGACTGTGATGCCCAGGGACAGCCGCCGCCTGACGTGGTCTGGTTGAAGGATGGCACCCCACTGCAGCAGGCCGTGGGCTCCCACCTCCGGTAAGACTGGCCGAGTCTGCCTGAGGGACAGGCCACCGACTTGCCTGCCCCTGGCCCTCGGCAACGCCTCCCGTGCAGGTTCTACCTGGATGGCAGCTCCCTGGTGCTCAAGGGCCTGCGGGCCTCGGACTCCGGAGCCTACACTTGCGTGGCCCGCAATCCAGCTGGAGAGGATGCCAGGCTGCACACGGTCACCGTGCTGGGTGAGATGTGGCAGGGGCCACGGTGGCCTGATCAATGTGGGGTGTCTGGGTACTAGGAGGTGCTGAATGAGCTGGAGTAGGATGCAGACCTGAGTTCAAATCCAGCCATGCCCATGTGGGGCATCCCTGGGGCTCCCAGCCTAGGTCTTTGCAGTCTAGGCACTACCTGGCCAGGGTGCTGCAGGAGTCAGGGTGCAAGGGAGGGGAAGGAGCAGGGTACCTGCAGACAGCGGGCCTGTACCTTAGGTGGGTGACAGGTCTCCAGCAGGCCCTGAGCAGGGCTGGGTACCCCCTCCCAGCACCCTAGGAGGATCCCTCTCCTGTTACCTCTCTTTCGTTCACCCTGCAGTCCCTCCCACCATTGAGCAGGAGGCAGGTGACACGGGCATGCTGGTGAGCAGGCCTGGGCAACTGGTGACCATGGCGTGCCCAGCCCGGGGCTCTCCACCCATCCACGTGAGCTGGCTCAAGGACGGGCTGCCGCTGCCGCTGTCCCAGCGTACCCTACTCCATGGCTCGGGCCGCACCCTCAGGTAGGGAAGTAGCTGCCTGGTCTTAGAATAGCGTAAATTCACGGCAGGGAGTGCAAGAAGACGCCGCGGCCTAAAGCCAGGTGGTGCTGCCCGATGGTGCCCAACTCACCTGGCCAGGTGGAGGAAGTCAGGGGGGGCTTCCTGGAAGAAGGCGCCTAGTGCAACAGCATGGTTGGCCTCAGGGCAGGCAGGGGTAGGTGACTGGCTGAGGGGGCATTTTGGTGAGTTGGGAGGAAGTGGGGTCCCATGGGGAAGAGTACGGGCAGAGGGAGCGGCTGGTGCCAAGGGCCTGGGGTGGGCAGGGGAAGTCGGCGCTGGGCCGTGAAGGGCTAGGAAAGCCTGGGGTTTCCCTGACAGCTGGGAAGCCTGGGGCAGGGGTTCCAGTGCAGAGGGCTCATGATGTGGCTGGCAATATATTTTTTTTTCTTGTGGTAAAAACTTAGCATCAGGCCTGTGTCCAGTGTGATGGATACATTCCCAGCCAGCAGGCTGAGGCCAGAGGGTCGCAAACTTGAGCCCAGCCTGGACAGCTTAGATGGCTGAGGCCCTGCCTCAAAATAAGAGCTGGGGACACAGCTCAGTGGGATGCCCAGCACCGAGTCGTCCCCAGCACCTAAAAAGAAGTTGAGGCAAAGGGACTCATTTAGAGAAAGTGAAACGGCCTACGTGTGTGACTTCAGAACAGCCATCTGTGCCCACGAGGGTGCGTGACCGTGGTGGCACAGGTCCCTCGACAGGCACTTCCCTGGGCACACTGGCGATCATGGCAGCGCCTTTTGTGAAGCCACGTGGGGGACCCTGCGTCCCAGCCCTGGCTCTGCCTGCGCCCCTCCACGGTGACTCGGCTGGGGAGATGGCTCCGTGTCCACCAGGTCTGACAGGAGGCTCTTGGGCATCGGGGAACAGGCCGGTGCCCTCCTTCAAGTCCCCACTCAAGAGCTAGGGGACACGAACACTGGGAATGGACCCCCGGGTGGTGCTGGAAGCCAGGATTGGCTGCAGTTGTGGACTGTGCCCGCTGCTGCCGAGTTAGGGAGGGTCTAGTGGCGGGGAGGGGGATCAGCAGGGCAGGAGGCCAGGAGGGCAGGCCCAGGAGTGACAGACAGGTGACTTTGGCACTGTGGCCCTCACTGGAGCAGCTAGCAGGGGACGTGGGGACAGAGGCGGCTTCGAGAGGAGATGGGGCACAGTGCATGGGGACAAGGACAGAGGGATGGTCCAGAGGGAGGATGAGCAAGCTGTCCCTGTCCTGGAGGCTCCTCCCAGTCACCCAGAGGCAGGAGAGGTGGACAGGAGAGGTGGACGTGGAGGTTGGATTCAGCCTTGCACTCCAGTCCCCGCTTTGAGAGCAGGCGGGAGGAGAAGAGGCATTGTGGGGCGTTCCGTGCAGCCCGCACCTCTCTTCCTGGCTCTGTCTCTCCCTCTCCTTCCCTCCCCCTCTTGGGGCGCGGGCTCAGGATTTCCCAGGTGCAGCCAGCAGACTCAGGCATCTTCACCTGCGTGGCCGTGAGCTTGGCCGGCGTGGCCAACAGGAGCTTCACCTTGCAGGTGCTTGGTACGGAGTAAGGGGTGCAGGAGGGTGGGACCAGCGTGGTCCTGGGTCCTGCGTGTGGCCAGGGGCATCCCCCAGGGTCTGCAGGCAGGGCACATGATTCTGCTGATTGCTTGGCGACTGCCTGGCTGGTAGCCGTTGGGCACCCCAGGTGCCAAGGCCTCAGTGCCCAGATACAGGGGTGAGACTGCTGCTGGGGAGCAAAGGCAGGGACTCTCTGGCCTTGGGGACCCCAAGGAGGTTCCTGGGCCCAGATGAGAAGGAACTGTCCAGAGCAGGGCATCTGGTGGGCTTGAAGAGCCCAAGCCAAGCCAAGGTCCTGGGATGAGCAGGTCCTGTTCCCCTTGTCCTCCACAGTGCCCCCCATCCTGGAGCCGGCAGACTTCCGGGGTGATGTGCTGGTGACCCCTGGCTCCTCTGTGCTTCTGCCATGTGAGGCCCAGGGGAGCCCCCTGCCCCTCGTGTCCTGGCTGAAGGATGGGGAGCCCTTGTTGCCCCAGAGCCTCGAGCAGGGCCCTGGCCTCCAGCTGGAGAGAGTGGGAGCAGGTGACTCGGGGACCTACTCGTGTGTGGCCACCAGTGAGGCAGGGGAGGCGAGGAGGCACTTCCGGCTGACTGTGATGGGTACGTCAGGTCCTCAGTGTGGCTGCTGGGGCTGCTGGGCCTGCTGGGTCTGTGGGGGGGATGGAGGAAGCATGCAGGGGTGGAGGGAGGCTGGGGGAGGCCGCCTAGGGTGGGTTGGGGCGGGCTGGGCTCTGGACAGGGTGGCTCCCTGGGGGACAGTGACTGAGGCATCTGACATTCCCGGGGTGGGTCTCATGGTCTTGGTGGTCACACAAATATAAGCACAAGGATCCGTGAAAGCTCTCACAGCGCCAGGCTGTACTGGACACGGGCCTGCCAAGCACCACCATGCTGGGTCTCATTGAATTTCTTTCTTTCTTTCTTTCTTTCTTTCTTTCTTTCTTTCTTTCTTTCTTTCTTTCTTTCTAAATTTATTAGGTACAGGGTCTCACTATGTAGCTCGCACTCATAGTGATCCTCCTGTTTTCAGCCTCCCCAGCACTGGGATTATAGGCATGTGCCACCCTGCCCAATCTTGGTGGCCTACTCAACACGTTCAGGAATGGGGCCAGTGAAGCAGGTGGTGCCGAGGATTGAACCCCAGTTTCTGCACTTGCCTAAGCAGTCACTTAGTCTGCTGGGCTATCTCACTGGCCCTTGTTGATTTGTTCTTGCTTTTGTAGTGCTGGGGATGGAGCTGGAGCCTTTGGATTGAGCTATGTCCCAGACACTTTTTTTTTCCCTTTATTTTTGAGACAAGGTCTCCCTAAATTGCTAAGTTTCCCAGGCTGGGCTTAAGCTTGCAGTCTGCTGCCTCAGCCTCCCCGTGCACTGGAATGCCAGGCATGTGCCATCACGCCTGCCTTGCTTGTTAGTTTTAAAGCCCAAGAGGCTGTCCCTGGAGGACGGGGCCCTGTCTCTGACACTTCCATCTGTCTGTGCCTGGGTGGAGGGTGAGCGGGAAGGGGGTCCCGTCCCCATGCTCCGCCATCCCATCATGGGGACAGGGAAAGGAGCCCCAGGCTACTGCTGACTGGGCCGTCCTGCAGAGCCGCCCCGCATCCAGGACGCAGACCAGCCTACAGAACTGTCGCTGACGACTGGCGCCCCCATGGAGCTCCTGTGTGACGCCCAGGGCATCCCCCCACCCAACGTCACCTGGCATAAGGACGGGCAGGCCCTGCGCAGCACAGTGGGGGGCAGCAGAACTGGCCGAGTGTTCCGCGTGGAGGACGTGCAGGTGCTGGCATGGGGCTGGGCGTGAGGCGCGGAGGGGAGGGGAGGGCACCATGGCTTCCTTGGGGCCGGCGAGCAGCTGCCAGGCTTTCTCCAGATCTCTCCCTGTGTGGCGAGTGCACACGGTCCCCTAGTCCTGCCCTCAGAAGTTCCTCAACACCAGAGCCATGGCTGATACAAAAACCAGAGAACTCCCTATGCAGACCTGGGCGGGGGGGGGGGCTGGTACACCCCAGGGGACCTTGGCAGAAGATGCTGGCCTTGCGCCAGCCCTAAAGCAAGGCGGAAGAAGCCCAGAGAGGCCTGGCTGGCTGGGAGGTGGACAGGCAGCCTCTGCAGGCCCCGGGGCAGATCCGGAGCCCTTATCGGAGTAAGAGGAAAGAGATCAGAGCCCAGCAGGCCGGAGCCGCTCAGGCTCATCCTGTTTTGTCCCTAGGTGGGAGATGCAGGGCTATACACCTGCCTGGCTGAGAGCCCTGCGGGAGAAGCAGAGAAGAACTTCCGGGTCAGAGTTCAAGGTAGGGGATGTAGAGGTAGAGGCAGGATGGGACCTACAGCACGGGGCTCCCTCTCATGTCCTCTCATTCCCGCAGCCCCCCCAAATGTGGTGGGTCCCCGGGGTCCGCGCTCTGTGGTTGGCCTGGCTCCAGGGCAGCTGGTCCTGGAGTGCTCTGTGGAGGCAGAGCCGGCACCTGAGATCGAGTGGCACCGAGATGGCATCGTGTTGCAGGTGGGCGCCCGGTCAGGGACCCCGGCACTGCCACTGGGCCCCGGCTGGGTGGATCCCCAGGCACTAGGCCTGCCCCATGCAGCACTTGGCCTACCCGCTGTGTGGAGTCCTCTACCCTCCATCATCCTGTCACCTGGGGGGTGGGGACACTGAGGCAAGGTGGGGAGTCACATCTGGTGGCTGTCACCTGAGGCTAGGGCAGAGGCTGTCTGTGCTCATCACATATGTGGGCCAGTTTACAGCTGGCTTCACGGCTTATGTGCCCGACCATGAGCTTGTTAGGGCCTGCGCCCCCCAGAAAAGTCTGAGAGCTCAGCGGCGCGTGGGGCAAGGCTGCAGTGCCCGGATGGGCGGAGGTCACGCCCATCACGCCTCCCTCCCTGCCTCCCTCCTTCCCGTGTTCCCTTGATGGCTGTGCTGACTTTAGGGGTGGGGTGGGTCTCTGCACCCCGGGCCTCTGCAGGCGGACACACATACCCAGTTCCCAGAGCACGGCCGGTTCCTGCAGCTGCAGGCCCTTAGCACGGCTGACAGCGGCCACTACAGCTGCACAGCCCGCAACCAGGCAGGCAGCACCAGCGTGGCCTTCCACGTGGAGATCCACGGTGAGTGGGCCCACCTGCCCGCCCCCCTGAGCTCCAGCGCCATGGGGCCACCTGCTGCCAGCCCCATCCCTCTGTTCCCTCCACAGTGGCACCCACCATCCAGCCTGGACCACACACTGTGAATGCTTCTGTGAACCAGATGGCCCTGCTGCCCTGCCAGGCCACTGGGGAGCCCCCACCCCTTGTGAGCTGGCGGAAGGATGGGGCACCGCTGGATCTTGGGAGCCCCAGGTGGGCGCTGGGGGGGTGGGCACTGGGGCAGTCTCAAGACCCCTGTGGGCAGCAGACAGAACCACCCAGGGCAGATGGAGCAGCATAAGACTGTCATCTGTATATGGGTGACTCTCAGAAGACAAGGCCCAGCAAACCAGTAAGTGGCAGCCTTGAGATTCCCCAGCAGTCAGCGAGCTCCTGCGTGTCTCTGCTTCTGTATATGAGATGCTACCAAAAAAAAAAAGGTGAATCAATAATTTTCAAAATGTATTACAATAAAAGGAGGCTCATGAATCCGCCTCGGAATCCCCCCTCTTCCCTGAGCATGCTGATCCCACTATTCCTGCTGCTTCCTGCGGCAGCTCTGGAGTCCCCTTTCCTGAGTGTCTTCAGTTGGGCTGTCCCGGCAGGTCTGAGGTCCTGAGCCCACTCGGAGCCCTTCCCTTCCATAGTCATTATGACTGGGGAGCGATCAGAGGTCTCCCCGTATCAGATCCAGTGTGATCCAGTTAGGTGAAAGGACAGAGTTGGGCCTTACGAGCCTGCCTTTGCGACAGGTGGCGCTTGGTAGTGGCGTTCACACCTCACACAGACACTCAGGAAAGAGCTCTCCAGAGTGGCTGCAGAAGGTGGCCCGGGTGCCATGTACTGAAAGTGCACAAGGCAGGGAAGATAGCCTGGCCCCTGTGCAGGGGACACACAAATCCGCGAAGCAGTCCGTATGGTAAATAAAGGAAAGCCAGCTCTAAGGAGCCTCCTCGGGTCTTACATTGTATTTGTAATCCCATAGATAAGTTGTTAGAATCCCACCGAGTGCATTCCAGTCTACCACTTCCAGGTCAACCCAAGGCAAGAATAAAGACAGTAAGGCCTATTCGTAGTTTTGGGGAGCCAAGGGGCCCAAAATCCAGCCATGGCGATGGCTCTCCGGAACAAAGGCCTCAACCCAGGGCAGAACCCGGGTTTTATTCAAACATGAAGGAAGACTGGCTTCAGGGTGAATGACTGACTGAGAATGGCAGGAAGTAGGCGAGTCCTGTGAGCTGGGCCGGGGAGGAGGCCTGCACTGACCTCTGCGATATGCAGAGAAAGTAGTTTGCATTTTACTGTTGAGGTGGTACCTGAGGTTTTGGGGTCTGGTGCCTCAGCTCTGATGTGTAGTCCTTCGAGCCCCAGGAAGTCACAGCCTCTGTCTCAGGGCTTGGCTCTTGGTCCTGCCTCGACCCAGCTCACATGAGAGAAGCAGGCGTGGATTATCAGGGACACACGCGTGCTGTCTTCAAAGACTGCCGCCAGCACCTCGGCTAGACCAATACGCGCTGCTTAAAGCCAGCTGAAGGGACAAGGAAAAGTCCCAGCCAGCCCCGAACCCATCAATACAAGGAAATGGAGTTAGGCTCAGCCACAATCGCAAGGATAGCTGCTCTTAATGAGCGCCGCGCAGCCGGTCCCACAGCAGGCCAGTGGCAAGGGCGACGGGAGGAGTCCGTTTGCAGGGGTGTGTAGCTTGAGGGGAATTCATGACAATGCGTCCTTTACCATAATGAATAT
The DNA here is from genome assembly GCA_004027915.1 of Capromys pilorides. Classification (NCBI taxonomy): domain Eukaryota; kingdom Metazoa; phylum Chordata; class Mammalia; order Rodentia; family Capromyidae; genus Capromys; species Capromys pilorides. Next base: position 6,890 of record PVKN010000034.1, on the reverse strand, counting down.
TTTTTATTTCAATACATACCATGTATTTCGGTCATCCCTTAAATGAGCTTTTTTTTTTTTTCCCTCTTCTTTCCCTCTCTCTTCTCGGTTTCTTCCCTTCCTCTCCTCTTCCTCCTGTTCCTACCCTTCCTCCTCCCTTGTGAACAGGGCAGATACTACCCTAACATCCCCATGCCCCCCCATGTCTTCAGCCCTGAGCTCACCCTCTGTGAATACCAAGATCAGGTTCCCAGGGAAGAGAATGCCATTGGCCCAGGCAGAGTGACGTGTCCATCCATCTGGTCCAATCAGCTGTGGTTGGGGGTGGGATCACATGGTGCAGCGTGTAGGGAGCTGTTTCCCAAATCCAGAGTGAGCCCCAAGCAGGCACCTCTCCAGAGAGCCAGGCCCAGCTCCTCTCAGCCCTTCCCCCTACTTGTTGGTCTCCATGGCAACCCCTCTGTCCATTCCAGGGTGGAGGTTCTGACCGACGGGTCTCTGAGGATCCAGCCTGTTCTCCCCCAGGACGCCGGCCACTACTTCTGTCTGGCGTCCAACTCCGCTGGCTCGGATAGGCAGGGCCGCGACCTCCAGGTCTTCGGTAGGTGGGCGAGGGAGAGGTGTTTTTCTTGCCTTCATCAACCAGCGCCTTTAGGGGACCAATCCTACTTAGTTTCTGGGTGCCCCAGCGGTCGGAAGCCAAGAACAATGGTCTTCAAAGGGTTTTGCCCTAAAAACCATTGGTAAGAGTATGGATCATGCACCCAAAGGGTATTGCTATGGGTTCTCAAGCAGAAGCCAGACCAGAGTCCAAATGGAAATTTAAATTGAGGGGGTTGGGGAGACAGCTCAGTGGAAGAAGTGCTTGCCTGGCAAGCACAAGGTCCCGAGTTCGATCCCTGGAACCACCAAAAAAAAAAAAAAAAGAAATTTAAATTGAGTCTTTAATACCGAGCTTGGGGACTTCTTGACTTCAACTCATGCAAAAGAGAAGACAGAGAAGCGCGCTGAGTGACAGAAAGCAGGGTTTTTATACAAAACTACTTTCTGCTTAGCATGTACTGATTTTTTAAAATTAATCATTTATAACTTACCGACGCATACAGGTACAATTTACAAATTAACTAGACAGTAGATTGAGTACAAGATCTGAATCAGCTTCTTCCGATCTTTAGCAGAATGAAATCATTAACTACATTCCTATATGGTTCAACAGGCAGTCAGGCCTAAACTTCATTATCACCTATAGGGGCTGATTTCCTTAGGTACATATACAGCAACATGAATCACTTTGACTTAGGTTAGTATAGTTTAACACATTCTGAGGTTATCAGCTTTTGATCCACACAAATACCATGTCCTGTTACCAAGAGCAGTTATAAAGAGAACTCATCGATTTCAGGGGGAATTTCCCGGATATGTGGGCTTTTTTTTCTCAAAACTATGTATGTATGTATGTATGTATGTATGTATGTATGGCCAGCTCAGCCTGCCCTTGGGGTGAGGCTGGTGCAGCATGTGGTGCCAGGGATCAAACTCCGGTCCCTATGGTTGTCTAAGCTTGCCTAATCAGGCGCTTTGGACCGCTGAGCTATCTCACTGGCCCCACATGTGGGCTTAAGGTTGTAATTTTTTAAACTACTGACTAGTCTCGAATGCCCTGTTACTAATTCACAAAGAAATTACCTCAGTGGGCCTGAAATCTAAGTAGCCCATCACATTCCCCACTGGTTTTTGTACATGATTCAAATCTTTGAGTCTTGGTTTTACTCATTGTAATTACATTCCACTAAAGGTTCACGGTTTGATCGCGACATCATTAATTTTACAGATTATATTCAATTTTGAACATATTTAGTGAAATAGTTTGTGAAACAGAGCCTGATAGTCAGGGTCAAGAAAAACAGGAGAACAGGTCCAATTAAGGTAGATATCAGGTCATTTATACAAGGAGACATCGCTAATAGTCCCCAATTTTTGACAAATCTCTAGAGCCATTTTTTAAATTACATTATACCCCAATTGTTTTTTACATGTTGTTCTACTATTTCGACAAACAAGAGATTTTTTAACAACATTAAATGTCATAGCATATATTGAAATTTCTCTAGTCTTACACATTTGTGGCTCTTTGTGGTGATGTTTCATCAAATTATTTTAGGATGGGATCACCACTGCTAATCTACTCAAACAACAAGGAACATTAGTTAACTACAGAATCTGAGTATGTGGATTTTTCTAGAACTTGGGGTGGGGGAGGACAGTCAGTATCTCCAGTGGCCCCACTGATTTTTGTGCCATCTCTCACGCTGTAATGTCAGCCAGGGAGTTTCCTCTTTTGTCTTGAGGTCTGGCCCACAGCCAAATGCATCTGTCTCTCCCAAGTTGCGAAGTCACCTCGTTTTTCATGTTGTCTCCTTGAGGGCCCAGCCCTTGTTGACTGCCTATAATAATTTTATCTAACTCAGCTGCCTACATTACTCCCCTCTCTGAAGAAGTAACCTGAACTCCCATGAGGGAACTATGGGTGATGACCCCTCTGGCTTCTTCAGGCTGAAAGGGGTCGTAGTTGTTGACCGGCAGTCAGAGATACTCTCCAGAGGTTCTACCTAAAGGCCCTCAGTAGACACCAGGCATTCTTTTTTATCTTGAGTAGATAGAATTGCTTTAAATCTGGAGAAAACAAAGCCAAGGAAACTATTAAATATACATGGGCCAAATAATATAAAAAACATCAGCAGGGTAATTGTGAATACAGTCAAAATGACTTTCACCAAGTAAATAGTAATGACTATACCAAAGATGACAAAGATAGGTTCCAGGGACCTTAGCATTTTACATAGCATTCATTTGATATCTAATATTTTTGAGATATTAGAGGGATCTGGAATGTTATAACATTTTGTAGGTCCACTAGTAACTTCTATGGTCACTGGCTATTGTTTCAAATAAACTGGCCAATCTTAATACTGGGGCACGTGAATTGCTGGGCTTACAGAAAATACTGAGTACTCTCCGGTTTACAAGTAGGGCCACTGTCCGGGTAACTAACAGCTCTGCTGCGCATCCCTTAAGAGTTTGACAGGCTTTCTCCTTATACTGGCAGTTCACATGGGCTCCCTCAGGCTGAGAGGGAAGACCCATGAGCATCTCACTCTGAAACTTCCTCTGACTCCATCATGAACATTTTGATTTTTTTCCTCTCTAGCAGCTTTGGACATTGTCACTTGGAATGTCCCTTCTCTCTGTCTGGATCTAGACTGGCCTTCAGTTCTGTAGGCTGCTAGCATCACCGTTCTCATTTTCCATCTATAATGCCATTCTGTACCCTTTTTATTATGAAACACCTCAACGAAGATCAGTTTATTCCTGCAAACCTTTCTGACTTCTGCAGTTTGTGTCAGATGTCTGGGGCCCGCTGAACAAGACATAACTCTTTGGTTTTAAGGCCCCCTACAGGTAGCCCTGCCCAAGGACTGACTCCATAGACGGAATCTGGTGGATCCCAGTAAAAGGAATCTTAATCTAGCATATTTGTTACAGATTTTTACCAGCATGATTACTGTGTTTTGGTATCTTCTAGGAAACAACAAATTTTCTGAGAGATCAGAACATACATAATCAAAGCATGAGCATTCAAGCTAGCATGCAAATTTATAAACTCCTCTGAGGCACAGCAATTGTGACTCACTAACTCTTAGACCCCTCTACTTACGGAGTCTGACAGTTTGCTCTAAGTCCTTTTAGCCTTAGCTATAGTTATTTCTAAATTTTGAGAGCTTATGAAAACCAAATTAATATCTTTTTACTGTCTTTGTTTTTGAACTCAAAACTTATCTGTATGGGGAAACATTTTTGCCCTTTAATTGAAAAACAACTAAATATCAACTGAAATCATAACATTTTATTTTAAAATGTCTAACAATTTTTACCAATTAAAACACACACTATATTATAAAACAGGAGGCAAGGTTACTTTTGAGAAATAAAATCTGAAGGGTCACACCTGTATTCACTGTCAGCATGAAACACCTGAGTTATATCAGAAATCAACCAGGCTAACTTAATATATTTATCATGAAATACACAGCATTCAGTCAGATTAAACCAATGTCCCACTTAGTATTTTGAATATGGCCCCACTGTAAGCAAGGGGCACCGCCAAGTGATATTTTTCTTTTAACATCAAGGCTGAGTATTATGTTCTAAAGATAGGGCCTGGCTCTATCTATAGGCCCATAGCTGTTTGACACAGTACAGTCGGTGTCTCTTGAACTTTTTACATTGATAGGATTTTATCTGCACATGAACAATATATCTCTGTTACAGCTAAAGCAAGATGATGATGACTAGAAGCAAGGTCAGGGTTGGAGAAGGACAAAGAGACCTATGCCAATGCCCAGCAATAGGCTGGGTTTTCCTTTAGTCATGATTACTCAGGGCTCTTCTGTGGAGATGACTGGTAAAGATAACAGTCTGGCCAGAGGGAGGAGGCAGGCCCAGGGCCCTTGAGTCCTACTGGTCCATCTGGGAAGCTGAGTCTGAGCTCTGGGGCCTCCACCTCAGGGTACACTCTCACTTCTAGTGGCTGCTTTGGCAGTTGGCATGGCTTGTGGGCCTCTTAAGGTAGTCCCTCTTACAGTGGCCTGGCTTCTGACGGTAAAAGCAGATGAATTTCTTCATTGTTGAGCTCTTCTCAGAGCCAAGAAAATCAGACTTATGAGTCTGTTTTGAGGCTACAACAAAGGCAGCCATATTTTTTATCTCTCCCTGGTGTTTTCCCAGTCCTGACCATAGGACACTAAGAATCAAAGTGGTTTTTATTAAAGTATCAACTTATCTATGCTGAAGTCTGTCTTTTATAGCTCTTTTCTAATATCTGGAAATGACTGAGCAGTGAACTCATCTGTAGGATAATCTGTCTGTCTGTTGAGTTAGGATCTAGGGAAGTACACTGTACCAGTTCCTCTATTTAACATTCTAAGAAGTCAGGGGAGTGTACTCTTCCTCCTGGTAAATCGCTGAAATTTAACAACTAAAGGCTTGGTTTAGCTCTTAGACCTTCAAGAATACACACTAGAAAACTGTTTTTCTATCATCTCCAGCCTGGCTAGTAGGCCAGCAGAGGTCTGACTGCTTGGGCCCAGTGGGAAGAGGTACCTTTCCTGGCTGTTTATCTTCTGGTTGTTCAAAATTAACAATGCAATATTTATCTCCAAATGCAATATCAACTTATAATGTCGCCTGCCTTGTTTGTAGAAGTTGAAGCTTGGTTTAAGATTAACATTACATCAATGCACTTATCAGGGTCACCTAAAGATTGTCTAAGATCTGACTCTACATGTTGTAGGCCACGGAGAAAAAGGCGCATGGACTCTGGAAGTTCTAAATTTTCTTTTTACTTCTTTAAAAGACATCATGTTGAAAAACTTGGCTAAGGATGGATGTAGCCTAGTAATGGCCTGGATTACAGCTGTTCTAGAAGCCCACCCGTTAGAAAGGCAAACAGGGGAAACCTTACTTTCAGTAGTGGTGGGCGAAGCTTGTCCTTAAGCTCCAAAGGCCAGGAAGCAGCAGCCTTAGGCATCTGAATTGCCTGGTTTCCCCATAGCCCACATCTACATTTCAAAACTAGGTAACAATGACTTTCTTAATGCAAACAAAATCTGAACCCAAGACACTTGGTCTGGTGGTAGGCGTGTCTTACAGCAGGAAGCATGACCATTGCATGACAAGGTCAATTTAAAGTGAGCACTTTGGGGCTGGGGATATAGCTCAGTAGAATAAGCGACAACCTGAGTTCAACCCCCGGTTCCGCAAAATAAATAAAATGAAGTGAGCACTTTTTGGGCTACAAAAGTCTCTTCGAGAGATAGAACAATTGGCTGGAGGATTCGGCCCCGTGCACTGAGCCAAGTCTCCAGCCACTTGTGTTCTCCACCTAATCACCTAGCTAAACATATTTAGCAACTGGACAAGATTTAAACTTGAAGCTCATAGGTGAAACTTATATTTATCATCTAGCAATCCCATTTTACGTATTGGTAATATTACCTTCAGGCTGACAAAATCTCCTTTTTACTCTTAACATGTAATGCACAGATGTAAATTGTTTCCTTGACAGCCACCATAGAAGGTAAACTATTTTAAGCTGCCCTAGCCTAATTCCTGAAGGAGTGACTCATTAAGTTGTTCTACTGAAAAGCTCAAGTAGAATTCCTAGTTTACTAGCAGAACGAGAGAGAAGAAAGTACAAGTCATCCAGCTGTCCTGCTGTTACACGCCCTTAAAAAGGAAAGCACAAAGAGGGGGGAAATCAAGAATAAGGTCAAAGAAGGGAAACTGAGACGGAGCAGGCCTGACATTCCCTGAGCGTGTACAGGGGGATCAGAGCCAGTCTGTCACAGTGAAACCTGTCCTCCAAGTCTTTAAGAACAGTTGCCGACCTCATGTCACTTGGTTGGCAAAAGGAGGCCCATGTTTTAAATTCAGGCATGTATATTTTCTAAATCTGAACTAGATTTAAAAGTCCCATTTTTCACAAGTTTTACATAAAGTCTGCCAGGAGGCTTGCTAACATGACTCTCTCTAGTGCTATTGTCTAGAGTCAAACAGGAAGCACCAGTACATTTAGCATCTAGTTCAAATACAACCAACATGTACGAATTTAAAACAGTCATAAAATGTCCCATTGAAAAAATGCCATAACCTTATAATATTTCCTTTTATTTCTCTCTCTCTCTTTTTGAGACAGATCTCACTATGCAGTCAGGCTGGCCTTGACTTGTAGGCCCAGCTGGTCTGGAACTCGTACCAATCTTCCTGCCTCAGCCTCCCAAGTGGTGCAATTATAGGCATGTGCCACCAGATCTGGCTTTTTCTTTTTTTTCTGTTTTTTTTTTTTTTTTTTT